>VZTN01013976.1:2047-25153 GCA_013400515.1 Erpornis zantholeuca | reverse complement strand
TTGTTTCCTTCCTTCCTTCCTTCCTTCCTTCCTTCCTTCCTTCCTTTTTTGTAAATTTAGGCTTTTATAGTTTCTATTCTATGTTGGTAATTGGATCAAGTCAGATTTAATTCCACTGAGACTGCAGCTCTAGTGTCATCCCCATATAAGCTGTTAAATCCCTCTGAAACCTTCAATTCCTTTGTAAGTGGCAGAGACTCTTTCCAGGGGTCCTCACTCTGCAAGGTGTGTGCTGTGTTTTGATCAGAGATGTTTTCTTGCTTCCTGTAAATTCTTTGCATGTGTGGTAGTTGGATGCATGTGTCAAACTACTCCTACAGGGCAAGGGAGATTCCACCCATGACTACATGGAAGACGATAAAATCCCATGTCTTCCAGTTTTCTACCAAACAAATACTCTTGAAACTCCAGGGGGGTTATTAATTCATTTCAATGCTTGGTGAAAGACAAGCATAATCTTTCAGGTTAGTTTTTAGTTTTAAAGGCAGTTCAGAATATAAAATAAATAAAATTTTAATCAAGTATACAATTGACCTTCAAGTAGAAAAATATGCATTTTCAGCCCACTCTCACATAAGAAAAACACCT
This sequence comes from Erpornis zantholeuca, assembly GCA_013400515.1. Lineage (NCBI taxonomy): Eukaryota > Metazoa > Chordata > Aves > Passeriformes > Timaliidae > Erpornis > Erpornis zantholeuca. Next base: position 24,565 of record VZTN01013976.1, on the reverse strand, counting down.
ACATCAAAATTTGTTTTTTACTCTGGTGTGTGCTTCATTGCAATTAATTCATGTTGGTTTTTGTTGCTGTCCTCAGTTTGTCCCAGTTTGAGACAAATTTGGAGGAACATCCAAATTTAAACGTCCTCTGATAGAAGGCAGGTTACAGCCACCTACAACCTCCCCCACCAGGTTCAGGAAAAAATATTCCTCAGAGGAAAGTGAAGGAAAAAACCCCTATTTATTTAACAAACACATGGGAAAAGAATAATAATCCTAAATAATAACATCTCTCACTGTGGAGAGAAACCTGGGAAGATTTTAGAGTCCTTCTCTCTTTAGTTGTGGTCTCTTTCCTCCTCTTTGGAGCTGGGTTTTTTGGTGTAGGCCACTCCAGGGCTCCTGGATGATGTTTTGGTGTTATTGCACAGTTCCAGAAAAAAGAAGAAGAAGCCAAAGTCCCAAGGAAAAGAAAGCTTAACTCTCCATCTCTCTCTGGAGAAAAGGAGCCAAGAGCTGGGAAAGCCAGAAGGGTGTTTCCTCTGCTTTTGCTGCCACAGAAGCACGCAGAGGAGTAGATGGAGTGACCTTGGAGCACAAAACTGCTTTGAAAAGTTCATCTGGCTTTTTTTTTTTATATTTCTCTCACACCCAGTTTTAAAGACACAGAAAGGCATAGGAATCATGTCTGGGCATAGAGCAGCTATAGGGGATAACATCATAAAGTCACCCCAAGACATGGACTTATGAGGCACCACTAGCTGGAAAAGGCTTTATTTCTGCAGTGCCCATGGTTTCTACTGGACTACACTGTGTGCTTTATATGCTAAGGCAGCTTGAGCCTGTTCTTTCAAGCTGCTGATGTAAAGGTACGCATACAATAATGAATTAAGAGTCACTAAAGACAAAATGTAGGTTTGAAAAGAAGACCAAACTAGTATTGTATCTTATTTTATGTCTGCAGTTCTTCAAAATGCTAGCCCGAGCACTGAGAGTAGTTTGTTTTGTGCTGAAAACACACACAGTAAATTAGTCTATGCATTATTTTTGATTGCTGCTGTGTTTAGGCTGTTTCTGATATTCCAAAGCAGCAAAGATTGTAGATTGTTGAGAGATTCTGTCTCTTTTGTTTGGACCACAGAATATATACCTTGTTTGTCAGTAATTATAAATCTATATAGGTTTCTGTAAACGTATACTCAAGTCAATAAACCTCTTATGTTTGTGTATGCATAGACACCTATTTTTTAGATAAATATATTTTAAAGAGATTGAGTATTTACATATCTGTATACATACATAAAGAAAATTAATTTTAATTCAAAAGTACATTTGGAAATACCTACATGCTTACAATATTATTCATAAAGAATGAGAATTTACATTCTAAAAATAAAAAAAACCCCAAATATTGTTTCCTTTTGAAAATTCCTATTTTTCCTATTTCCTATCTTTCCTCATGAAATAGAGCAGAAGGCCAAAGTTATCACCAAAAAGCAATGAGAATTTCTTGTCATAATAACAGTGCTTTTTTTTTAGTCTTGTTTATATTTTCTTCTTTTGATTGTTTGACAGTTATGTACTACTATGCTTATAACTACGAAGTTATTTTATATTTTAAGTAATACTAAGGGAAATGGAGCACTACAAAATAAGAACAATCTGACTTCAAAACCATCAAAACAAACTTGCCTTTGCTGTCAAATTTATTCAAAATTGAGATATCTCCATGAAATATTCCACATTTTGAAACATTCTCTTCAGTATTTTTGTGAGGTTCTGATACCTGTCAAGAAATCAGCAATTTGATTAGGTAATATGTTATATATAAAGTGAATTTGAGATTTGAGCAATATCAGTTTTAGCTAATATTATGTAGATTCTTAGTAGAAGGTATGTTAGTTTTAGAGAAAATGTAACTATTTTTATTCTGGATGGGATTTTTGTTTGGGTTTTTGGGGTTTTTTTTTGTTTTTTTGTTTTTTTTTTAATTTAGCATGTATGCTTTTGGTTTGCTTGTTTTTTAAAATAAATATGTTTATAGTTACTTTCATTCTATATGTAAAGTTTTTTTCCCCAAGTCTGAATTATGTCTTGAGATAACTATTTCACTAGAAGTCATGCCTAACCTATCTTTTTGTCCATAGGTTCAAATCTGATTAAATGAGCTATTGTTTGTCGTGGTAGTTTCCTGAAGTAAAGACAACCCTGAAGAATTTCATAAAACAAACCAGAAAGTTTTAATTGGACAAAAGCGAGAGAGAAGTTGTGACAGGACTTTTTGCCTTTCAGCAAGAAATTTTGCTGCTCAGTGTCAGGGCACAGCATAGGACACCAGGCATGGTGATGGGGATGGGCCAAGGCTGGATGGGGACCTGATCTTGCTAGTGAGCAGCAGGATCAGGGCTGGTGAGGGAAAACAGGGTCAATCACACCTCTGGAACGGCTAAGCAAGGCCATGGGGATGGATCTAGGGAGGCTGGGAAGAATCAGTATGGACTGTCAGTTCCTGAAGAGCTGTTACGTCTTTCCCGTGATAATCTGAGCTGAAAAAAGAAGTTGTAATAATATTGCAAATTTCATTAAGTTGTGGAAACTTTCTTCCCACTGTATCTAATTTTATTCTCCTTGAAATCCTGAATGTTTCTGATTGCATGGGCATACTATAATTTAGCTTGTAAAACTGTCACAGCAGACAAAATCTGCAATATCAAACTATACATTATTCAATTTGACAAAACTTTCTAGAACACAGAGTATAGCATAAAGGATTTTTTTTCTCTATAGACTCCCCTCTATCTGCTTAAGCAGAGTAGAATATGTGAAGAGCCTCCCTTCTGGCTGTTCCAATATATCTTGTTTCAATTAATTTGGAAACAGGAAGCTCAGGGTTAAGGGGAAGTAAAAAAAATGATGATAGAATTTGAAAATAGAGAAAAAAATATTTTTCCTTCTTGAATTTAAGATTTATTTCTCTTACACCACCACGACCAATCTTCTATCTCCAGTATTTATTCTTGTATTCATATTGAATAGGTTATCTGCTGGAACTTATTTTTTGTTAGACCCAAAATGATAGGCTAATATAGTAAATCTTATACTCACCTCAGTTGCTACAACCATGTCATAGACCTCAATAAAAGAATTAAGAAACTTTTTTTTCTTTTTTTTCAAGAAATGTTTAAAACTTGGTTTGACCTGTTTCCAAAACTTTCCAGGCTGCTTTTGCCACAGTCTTAACAGAGATTAAAAAGAAAAAGACTTTTGAGATTATTTTTCCTATTAAAGAAAACTGAATCAAACAAAATAAACAACATTTGATATTAGGTTGACCAAATAATTTGTTAAGGTTTGACTCTTATACCAAAAGCCAATAATTTGATTTTTTGGTTTGAGTCTTTACCATTACCCCTAGAAATGAAGAATAGTGACTTAGAAAGATAATTTTTTGAGACATATGCTGCATGAATCATTACGGCTACAAGAACTCACTTTCCTGAAATAATATTTATGGTTTTCTAGGTAGTATGCTTTACAGAACATTTTGAATTTTTCATTTTTTTCCTACTCCTTTCCTGTAATTTCTTTGGAGAAAGTGGAAATATATATTTCAAATATTATAAAATAAAATTTTTATTCAACAGTCTACTCATACGAAAGTTTTTCTATTAAGCATCTGACCAAGTTGTAGTGTTAAAATTTGGAAGGCTATGTTTTTAACGGCTGTAATATTTATTGCATAGTACTGTTTTTTATGTCTATACATATTCTTCTTGAAAGTGAATAGAAAACTGAATGCATGGAAAAATTATAAGAAGTCAAGTACAAAGCATTAGTGTATGACAATGTGAATTGACAAAGCAGAATAGAGAGGTGTTTTTTGGATGAAGAAACTGTGCAGTCAGAGCTTTGTTGGTTATCTGCTCAGATGTATGAGTGGCCCCATGAAAACAAGCATTTTATTTGACAAGAGAATACTTTTTAAATCACAATTCATGATTACTTTGAATTTGATCAGGTTTTCTGCTGAGGGAGAGGTCTTTGCCAAATTCATGTCATTCAAACAAAGAAGAAACGTAGTAAAATAAAACCAAAGTGGATCCCTGTGTCTCAACAGCTCTTAAAATTTTTAGCAACTTTCTTGAAAGAACAGATTTTGTTTCTCTAAACACAGTTTAGAGTTAATAATAACTTGATAGAAGACAAAGAGATAAGAGACAGAAGATATTCTCTGTTACTACAAACTCCTTTTATCAGACCAGTCTAATCTGGAAACTGTTTGAATGGAGGAGTTAAATTCTGCTAAATTAGTGTTTTTATTGAGATTATAAATCCTATTACAATCTTTTAAGTTTAAGGTTCTATAATGTGTTTGATTGTTACCATATTTATAACACCTGAGCCAAGAAAGTCCAATAAGATAAAGACTTTTCATATGTGGGAAATATTTGACCCTGGGCATATCTAAAAGTGAATAAAAGCTTGTCTTCTACTCTTCTTTCTTTTTTCATGTGTGAGTTATCTTGCTAATCCAATATTAAATAGATTAATGGAGTAGAAAAAAAGGCATTTCTTCCTGCACGGTACAAAGGCTATAGCTGAGTGCAGTGTGTTTCCTCTTAGTACTTCATGAGTGTTGAGAACCTAATGAGCTCATATCTCCTTTCTGAAAGAGTAAAAATAAAAGTAGGTTCTGGCCTAATGATTGCTTTTGCAGCCAGCAACAGCAGTGCAGCTAATATATTGCTATGTGGGAATTGCTTCCAGCAGCTGTCACAGCATACATTCACTGTTAAGTGCCGGGGTGTAGACATGACTCTTGCTCTTGATTAACTGGGGAGTAATCAGGGAAAGAAAGGTGCAAGCAAAGCAAAGGGTGACTTGAAAGAAAGGCTTGTCTCCCAGCACACTGACTACTTTTCCTGCTAAGATTTTTCTCCCAGAAGAGTTGAACTTGCTAGAGCTGCTAAAGCTGGGCTAGCTAATGGACCTTTAATTGGTGTGGTAGTCCAGATCCTTTGCTGTAACACAGTCTTTTTCCTTGTCATAAAACTCTCCCAAAACTTCTCAGAATCAAGTTATATTTCGAGTTTGACTGTTTTTTTTTTTTTTCCTATGAGAAAGGAAAGTTTCTGTGATATTTAGTCTATCTTTCAGTACTAATAGCTTTGTTTTGAGAAGATGAAAAACATCATGGAAGAGATACATGACTATGGCATAAAAGTAGAACACTAGACTTCCTTTTTCCACTCTGTAGAAGATGAAAAGGTTTGTGATGCTTGTCATAAATCTACTTTGTTATAAACAGAAAAAGGTTTATACAGAGTACTTGTAAAAGCATTTAAACTAGTCTAACTCCGTGACCTAGGAAGACCTGGTTTTACTACTTTCAGCAGAAGGAGAGAGGAATGGTTACTGGCTCAAAACAGCTAGGGAGAAAGTGTGCATGTATGAGAGGGGGAGGGAAGGGAGAGAGGTGCACTGCTCCACAACCTGGCCCCTGGACCCTCTGGTCTGGTTCTGAAATGGCTGCTAAGCCATGTGGCACATTGAAAATCCCAAAATACTGCTGGCCAGTTGCATAGGGGAGCAATAAGGCACAGGTGCACACCTGAGGGAGGACCCTGGGACATGGGAGAATATAAAAGGCAAAAAAAACCACACCCCACTGCCTTGGATTTACTGCCTTGGATTATGCTGGATCTTAGGTGGTGATTATTTATATATTTTTCTCTTTCGTTTTTCTTTCTTTTTCTACCTTTTTTTTCTCCTAACTGCCTCTTCTTGAAATATATTGTAAGTCAGACCAAAAAAATTCCAGTCAAGTGCCTTACTTGTACTGCATGTTGTTTTAAAATTTGCTGAGTACCTCATTCTACCTTATTTACCTTTATTCTACCTTAAGTAAAAATTTGTTAAATCTCCTGAGAATTTAATTCTTTTGCCCATGCACCACCAGAGTGAATATAATTACTTTTAAGCTTACATTCATCAAGCAGGCTTAGGACTGAATGAGTGTTAGCAAGATTGGGGTTTTTCTGTTGTGGTTTAACCCCAGACAGCAACCAAGGCACGGGCAGCTGCTTGCTCATTCCCCCACCAGTGAGATCTGGGAGAGAACTGGCAGAGTAAAAGGTAGAAAACTCCTTGGTTAACATAAAGGCAGTTTAATAAGGAAAGGAAAAGCTTGACGCAGAAGCAAAGCAAAACAGGAAATTAATTGACTGCTTCCCATGGGCATCCTGATGTTCAACCATCTGCAGGAGAGCAGGGCCCCATCCCACATAACAGTGACTTAAGAAGACAAACACTGTCGCTCCAAATGTGCCCCTTTTTTCTCCTTCTTCCCCCCACTTTATACACTGAGCATGATGTCACATGGTCTAGAATATTCCTTTGGTCAGTTTGGGTCACCTGTCCCAGCTGTGTCTCTTCCCAGCCTCCCAAGCACCCCCAAATTCCTCCCCAGCATGTCAGTGCAAAGAGCAGAGAAGATCTTGGCTCTGTGTAAGCCCTGCTCAGCAACAACAAAAACATCTCTGTTTTATCAACCCTGTGTTCAGCACAAATCCAACACGGCCCCATACAAGCCCTGTGAAGAATATTAGCTCTACCCCAGATGAAACCAGCACAGTTGTGAAAGCAGGTAAAAAAGTCACAAATAGAGACCTTTGATAGGTGTGTGCTTACTCCAAATATATTCTAAAAATTTCAGGAACATAACATAATTTCAGGTTTTGGATTTCACCTCTGCTGCCAGTAATTTGTTACAGTAAGTTTTCTGCATGCATTTACTTTTTAAAGAGTACCTAGAACTAAGATGGACTCTTAAGGAAAACTAAAATTATTTTTATTGTTACTAAAGAGCATATATTTATGTTTTGTGGATCTTTTACAAAGAAATTTAAAAATATTTCTCAAAATAACTGATCATAATAAGAGTCCACAGCTGTGTGCACCAGCATTTCTGCAGGTATATACATACAAGCATCATATATTTTCAGGACTGCTATCTATAAGACTCATTATGATTCCACAGGATGCTTGTGTTAACAAATTATTATCCCATTAAAAAAAAAAAAAAGTGCCAACTAAACACTTTATAATAATAATTGGTCTACAAAGTGTCCAATTGTTGCAGCGGCTGTAATAGCAACATGGATTCATTGAATGGACATATGGTTATATTCAATTAATTACTTGAGCACTGGACTGTGCTGTATACATGTAGAGAGTTTAGAACATGTTGTCACTGCAGATGCTGTGATAGAGACAAAAGTAGTGAGTTTACTTCAGGGAAGCATATTGCTGATTTAGGAGTGTAATGGCCCCTGAAAAACTCATTCGTAAGTGTTATATACTGTTGACATAATAGCACAAGTTCAGGAACATTTTCCTTAATTGCCTTTTCTGATTGTTGACAGATTTTGCTTTCTGTAATAAGATCAAGAAGAAAGTCTATTATTCCAAAATAAAGCCGATAGAAAACTTTTGCAAATATTATAAAACATACTGCTTTTATTCAGATATGCTTGTACTAGTAGGTAAGACATTTGATTTCAGAATTGCTATCAAGGGAGTTAGTGGGCTGTCAAGCTCTAGGAGGTTGATGATATAGTTTCCAGAAATGGTTGAATTGTTTTTCTGTGAAAATAAATTATCTAAGCAATTACACCTTCTTTATTCTGTTAGACAATCATTTATCAAATGAGTTTCATTCCTTAAATGTGAATTTTATGCATAAATGTAATCTGAACAGTTTAGATAGCAGTTTGCAGACTAGGGGGTATGTCTGAATTGTCCACTTAGACTATATTTTATCCATTATTTGTAGTGTGTAATTGAATTCATTTGATGTTTGTTTTTTGTTCACTTGATTATTTGGGAGAACTGTTTAACTACCAGTTTTTAAACAGTAAAGTAGAAAAAAAGAAAAAATACAGCTCTTTTAGAACTAGTATCCAGTTGTCAGGATTTCCAGACCCAGTGCAACTTTCACAAACAAATGAAATGTAATTCTTCTTGCCCAAGCTTTTGATGCATGTGATGGTCTATGAAATTACTACTTAGTCATCTCCCTGAAATAACAAGTAGAGAGCATCAGTTTAAGAGGCTTTGCCTCAGTCTGCTTAGTTTCTTCCTGAAATTCCTTAAAGTGAGACAGCATAAACAGCTGATGGGAAAAGGTGCATTGTCTCCCCTGGTGCCTCATTTTGTCTTGTTTGCAGATAATATTTCCTCAAAATTTCCTAGTCTGGTGATGGCCCAGGAATTAAATTTATAACTTTCTGATATGCAAGTTTTATGCTACTATTACAGGATACTTCTTGTGAAAAGTGGATTCCACTAAAAGGCCATTTAAATTTTGTATTTTTATAATGTCTATTTAAGTACTGCAAAGGTTGTTCAACCAAGCAACTGGGGGGACTTGCTCTAGGTTTTCTTTAAATATTGTGTCACGCAGCGATAAATACTTTATCTGAAAAGCTCTAGTTGTTAAACAGTTAATAAGAATAAGGAAGAATTTAGTTGGGGTTGTATTAAAGATTTGATTTAAATGGCATTAAATAGAACTATTGTTCAGAAAATCAATGCATTGCCAAACAAACAGGTTTTTTCACTAAAAGACACATAATTGAAACATATTAACATTTCACAGAGGCCACTAGTGAGTAGCCTGGTGATAGCCATGTCTATTTGATATTGTGTCGGAGGGAGATGGTGCCCAAACTGCTTTTTGCAAATTTGTTTTAATGCATTTCTTTACTCAATCCATCACTTGATGATTTCAGCTCTTGAGAAACACCTCCTGGTTTCCTTCTCAATAGAACTTGTGCCATGGCCAAAGAGCTAAAATGGGATTGGAGTAATGAGGTTGAATTACTAGGTCCATCCATTTTAACAGAGATCATACAGCTCAGGGGTACTATGGCTTTAGTTTTGGGTTGTTTTTTTTCCTTTGCTATTTCTGAAGGAAAACAGGAACATTCCAACTCCACTCAAAAGTTCTCTTTTTTCTTTTGTGAGAACATGGGAGGAAATATCTTTCTCTATATCCTGCATTCTCTAAACACTGAAGAAACATGACTTAGATACCTATTGTTGTATATAGATATTCATACATATATATGTATAGCAGATGAAGATTAGGTGTGCTATAGGAGTGAATAGTTGTATATGCACTGTGGAGATGTGGCTTGTTTTTTTTTAAGGAAGCAAATATGTTATTACTAAAGTTAACCACATTATTAAAAATTTGATCACAGTTGGAAGTTAATTTTTAAAAGGACATCCAGTCGGTTCAAAACCCCTTCAGTTCTGTTCTTGGTTTTGTAAAGAAGTAATGCCTAGCATTTGAAAGGAAGGTATAGAAAGGGAGAATAATTTCTTTATTCTGACTCTCTGGTACTCTCATATCCACTAAATGCAAGTATAAGGTCCTAGATAGGAATTTTTCTTCTTTTTTTTTTTTTTTTTAATAAAAATTTTTTCTAACCTACATTCTCATTACAAATCTGCAGGAAAGCACCATTCAATGCTGATTTGTTCTTTCGCATTGTGAAAGAACCCTTGCAACTTAAAGAAGAGGAAAACAAAAATACAAGAACATCAGAAAAAGATCCAGAAATCAGACTGTAATCTTCTGGGTTGTGTAGAAATCTTGGATGGTGTATTATTTTTCTAAAAACTTTTATGGGCATTATGCAAAACCACCAGTGAAAATGAAGAGATGGTAACAGTATTCAGATAGATTAAATAGTATTGCTCCCATATGATTTTATTACTAAGTGTAATCTGTGAGGCAAGCATGAACAATCTATTTAACTAAACATTTATATCTCTGAAGGAAGAGTCTCTATTTAGTACTCTGTGTTCACATGAGAATTTTTGGAATATACATCAGACTTCTTAATGCCAAATCAAATAACTCCATGTCTATGTAAATATTAAATCACACTATCATATGAATTTTAATGATTTTATTGCAGCATATTTCTCTTTTATTTTTATAATTATGATAAATTAATCCTTTTTGAAATGTCTTTGCCGATTTCTATGGTACTTTTACCTCACTACTCTTTATTGAAGTAAATGGGGGAAAAGGAGCACTGCAATGAGATAAAAAACTTAGCCAGTTTTGAATAGTTAGTTTTAAAATGGGACTTCACATTCTTAATATCCCACTAGAAAAATGCCATACTAGATTTCATTCAGGTGACAATAGAATCTGTCAGATAAACTTGATTTTATATCCTCTACTACATTACCCACTGTAATGTTAAACCAAGAAACTCAGAAAACCATTGTGTTCTTTCAGATCCTCACATGACTTCTTTTCTGAAAAAAAGTGAAGCTCTAACTGATGTCTTCTTACACATCAGCTGACGCAATGGGTATTACTGTTTGTGGTTTGTATAGCCTCACAACCCCTAAATTCCATTTTTGATCTGCAAGGGAAGCAAAAACAGGCTCTGAAACCCTAAAAATTATGTAATAAATCATCAATCTACTCCTCTGGACTGAAATAAGAGAAATATGTAGGCAAAAGTTGGAACAGTTAGTCTGCTTACATCTTCAGTACAGAAGAACAAATCAGCACTGTATTTGTTTAGGGTAGTCTTGTTATTTTTCAAAAACTGTGGCATAGAGTTGTAAGTACAAGTCATACAGACTGACAAGTCAGGCACACAAGGAGCAGACTTTGTACAGTAATAGGAATTTGGGGCTTTCTCATTCTTGAAACCACCAGAAAACATTAAGCAACTAGTAAACTTCTGAGAGTGACATTGACAATGTTTTGATTTAAGAAAAAAGAAATCAAAAGGTCTAAAAATAATGCTATCTTCAATGTTAAAATGAGCAGACAGAATAAAATTTCTCTCCTTCACATACAGAGCAAGGAGCTTTGTAAGGAAAAAGGAGGTGGATTTTTTCAATTGAAAGTAGGGGCGAAAAAGAAGCATTGATTAGAAACTTCTTGAATGTTACAGATTATATGCAGTTGAAAATTTTTACTTCATAGCTAACCACAACAACAAAAGTAAATGCAATATGTTGTGGGGTGTCAAGCAAATTAAGTTTATTTTTTCCACACGATCTGTACAATTGGGCTTTTTATTTCTTTATCTGGTATTGTGATTTACAAATTGTCAATATATTTTACTTAAGTTAAAATAGTGGGAAACACAAAACTAAATAATTTTACTGTGTTTAATGCAAGTGTATGGCACTAGATGAATATAATTGGATTTACTTTACAATGGTGTCCAGGCAGTTTTTTCAGTGTGTTTGCTCCTAAGACTGCATTTATTTATATGCAATTTATTCAACGCACTATCAGTCAATTTTTTACATGAAAAAGGTGAAGTGGTTATAGGGAGGATTCACGTGACCATTATTCTGTGTGGAGTAGTTGATTTGACTACATTGAATGAATATGGAATATTCATAGCTCTTTCCATCTTGGTTTTTTTTATTAAAATTTAATGTAATGCTTTATAATATTTAAGATGTAGATTTTTTTCTTTTTATACTTTTTTTTTTTAAAGGAAAGTGAGAAATATTAAATTTGGAGGGAAACCCTTAATAAAATTTTTATCTTCTTCTTTGGCCTCTCAGTGTGATCCTGGTAATTTTATGAAAATTGTCTCATCAGGGAGATTTAATGCTTGGGGTATATTTAAATACAATTATATTGGCCTTCACAGAATCACTCTCTAACTACAGTACTGCATCAAAGTGGCCCTTGCCTTGCTTTGGGAGAAGGAGGATTTGTTCCAATATGATGAGTGTGTTAGAGTCTATTTGTGCTGGGACTTAACTGGTTCCAGCAGGAAGCCACTCAGTAGGACTGCACCTACTCCTCGCAGGTTCCTTGCACCTTTTCTTTTCCATGGCACCACTTAAGCGAGACCTGATCAGCTTATCAACGTACAAGAAATAAAATTAGCAAGGATCTTATGATTACTATGAAAATTAGGAGAAGGAGTTTTTGTAAACTGTGTAACAATGAGAGAAAAATAATTGCATTAAATTTATTGCCTCTCTTTTGTTTTTGTTTGTTGAACATAATAGAGAGAAAAGTTGGTTTCCTTAGGTAATTTTCAGTGATCTGATGGCTGTCCTCCATGCTGTCTCTGTGATCCTGAAACAAAACACTCCTAAACCTTCAAAACCATATAAAATCAAAATGTAGATATTCTGACAGAGTACTGATTTGGCAATAAGAAGTGTTATTCCACTCATTGGTGGCCAAGAGGAAGAGGAAAATTGAAATATTTTTAAAACTTCAGAGATAATTGGGGAGGTTTTCAGTGCTCTGAAACAAAAGCCAAAAAAGCCAAGGTCAACAATTAAATAATTGGATGAAGTGGATAATTATAAATCAAGATAGAGTATTAAAACCTGGTACTCTTTGCTTGTTACTTGATCGTGAAGAAATTATTTGTCTTAGTACATGAATTTGATAGGACTACTCTAAGGGCTGAACAAGAGAGAACATTCAGATCTATTTCTACTGCCGATTGTCTTACAATTTTCACATACAGGTATCTTTTTCTTTCTCTTAACTGGGGTGAAAAGAGATAACAGAGATTTAATTCATTAAACATTTCAGAAATCTGCACTATTTCCTGTGGTTTTGTGATACATAAAATATTCAAGGTCCCTATATAACTCGAAACTTTAGCACAATTCAAGGAAAAATATACTGGTGAAACATTGAATAGTTATAACATGAAAATCTTGCTTAAAAAAAGTAAAATATTTTCTTAAATGAAAAACAAAGGAATTTTTAATGTATCTTTTTTCTGGCAGGGTGTGTGTGAAAGATTACAATATAAATTATTTGGAAGCAGCAAGTCTTATCATCTTAAAAAGGAAGGGCAGTTAGGACCAATTTCAGTTTTTACCACTGTATATTTGGAGTGCAATCAGGTTTTTATATTTTATACTTATTAAAGGCTTCTAAATAAAAACCCAACAAAAAACAAAACCCTCTTAACCTTGTATCCAAACCACAGCTGAATAATCTCAAGAAGATGGAACAAAAATAAATGTTGTGGGGTTGGTGTGAGGGGAGAGAGATGTTCAGGACTGCTGTAAGTTGCCAGTAATGTCAGACATCGGAGTGTCTGGAGTCTGCATGTGCAGCCACAGGCCAGCAGAGCCCTTCCTCTCCTTCCCTGCCAGGATGAAGTACCACTGCATTTCAGCAAGCTGAGCGCAGGGTCCAGGCGCTCATGTGCTGGCAATTGGCTGGACAAGCTGTGCTGATAAGACAAGTGCCAGGGCAGGAGCAGAGAGATAAGTGGAAATAAGGAACAGGGATAGTCCTGAGGTTGCTCATCAGAAGACCAAGGCTGCTTGTCACAGCTTGTATTCGGCCATGTGCCTCCTTCTTGTAGCTCTTTCTCAAATGTCTCTTCTTTCTAACTTGCAGCCACACAGCAGCACCAACTGCTGGCCCCAAGCCCAGGCAGCTGAACTCCTGGGTGTGGAGGTGTGGTTTGCACTCTGGCCCTTGATGAATATTACAGAAATGTGACATTCCAAATAAAAGTGTCCTTTACTTAGTGTCTGCTTCCTTTTTTGGAGCACAGAAAGAAGTGTGCACCTGATATAGTTTTCATGAGGACAGTGACACACATGTGGTAACCAAAGGCAGTGGGGGGAGGTGCCTGCCAAGTTAAAAAAATCTCAGTGGTGTCGAAGGCCTGGGCCCCTGCTGGGGTTGGAGCTGGGGGCTCCAACCCCTGTCCTCTGCCCTGGGGCTTTTCTTCCTTAGGTTCATCATGTTGGAAAAAATGCAGCAAGAAATCTTCTTTTGCTGTTTCAGAGTTGTTTATTTGTCTTATCAAAACCTCGGAGGGAGAGACAGCATCCTCCAAGGCCACCAGGGCAAAAAAGGCAATGGCAGCTAAAAGGCAGCTGCCTTTTATATCTTACTAACAACCATTCAAGAAACAATACATATCTTATTTTCTTTTCAACACCAGTAAACCCTCATCTTATTGATATGTCTTTTCAATACTAACTTTTTTCCACCAACCAACACACCACAGGAACTGGTGTCAGAGAAGAGAGGAAGAGAATGAGGAGAAAGGAGAAGAAGAAAGAAGGAAAAACCACACCCAAAAATCTCCATCTTGTCCCTATATAATACATAGAACAAAATCCTAAAACTACAACTAAACTCTCTGTGGTACACTAAAGAAAAATCTCTTCACCTCTCTGGTGCATTCAGGTTCTCCCAAAAGTGGAGGGAGATTCTCCAAAAGCCTAGGTCGCTGGCTAGGCCACTTTTGAGGAGCTCTGGGATATAAAGAAACCACCAGAGGAGCAGGAGAAGCTTTCAGGCTTCCCTGGACTCCGACACAGTGGTTTGAAAAGACGCAAGTCTGTAAGGTCAGTAATCAGAAGCACTGTGATCATGGTGTGTGCAAACAGTTCATGTGGCAACTGATGTGAACTGGGTGCTCAGGGTGCCTTGAATTGCTGCTTAAGGCTACAATGTTGTTCTGAACACAGGGTTCTTACCTGGAGAAAGGTATTTCTCTTTTTTGTTCTAGTTTGCCCAGATTGGGAAACTGAAGACACAGAAGGTTGGCTCCTTCATCATCCAAATTTTAAGCTATTCATACATTTTAACAAACAAAGGCATCAGCATTCATTTGTTATGTAACTTTTTCATTAATTAGTGCTCAAACCCCTATTTGCTTGAAATAGCTCTCATTTTTCATGTTAATTAGTCTGTATGTGCAGTTCTTCTGTTCATTTGAGTCTGGGGTCCATTTTGAGTGGGTTTTGAGGTGCTCAGAATCTCCCACCACCAAATTGCTTTTTCACCAGTTGCTGCTCAGTTCTGCTGAGTTCACTACTGATGGCTATTTTCCAGGCTGCCCATTAATCTTGAGACTGTCTTTCCCTTTTCTTTAGAACAAAAGATTAGCCAAGCAATTAGCTACAATTAACAACTAAGAAAAAATTACAAAGTTTGATTCAAATCTTGAGTGACTAAAATCTTGAAGGGCTTGACATCAACGGGACTTTAGAATCAATGCAGTGGTGTTTGTGAAACACCACAGGACAGGTTCTCTTTCAATGGTTGGTGTGACAATCTGTGACAATCTCCTGGTAACAAATACCTCAGTGAAGAATGGAACTGTGTGGCTCTTCAGTGAGCTGGCTCTATGAGACCAGGTCTGAAGCACACAGTCAGCTTTGGCATGCCCCATGTAAGGCAAATTTTGATTACAAGGAAAAAGTCAAAGGTGAGAAGACTGGAGCACTGGCCATATGGTGAGGATCTGAAGAAACTGGATTTGCTTAGCCTGGAGAAGAGATAGTAAGGCTAAGACGAGACCTAATTACACTCTTCCACTGTCTAAAAGGAGTTTTTAAAGATGATGGAGATGATGGAGTCAGACTATTTTTAAAGCTCAGTGAAAGGGCAGAGAGCAAAGAATTCTTATTAATTATATACATAGCAAGTGCTATGGGACATAAACAACGTAATTACAGACATGAAAATCAAGTCTTTTGTATGCGTAGACCAGCTAGGTAGAAAGTCAGTAGAAAGTTTTCCTGCACAGTTGGTCAGGTAAAACAGTCTATTTTAGGCAGGTAACATATTTAAGAAATAAGTAGTGGCTAATTATGCATGGGCCTGAGTCGTTGGCAGACATGTGGAACAGCTGGATTATTAGAAATGGGAACAAAAGACTCTTGTTTGAGCCAGGTGAAGATGTAGCTGGAAGGACCTTTGTAACAGGGACTCCTTTGCTATTTGACTAGTAACTGACCATCCTGCTCAAAAAATCTGATTTCACATGCAAGTGTTCCCTTATAGCAATATTCTACCCCCTTTTTTCCTCCATATGTAAACAAGCAATCTGCCCTCAGCATCCATAAAACATTAAAAAAAAAAAGATTTTGCCAAAAAGGTGGTCAAACACTGGCACAAATGCCCAGAGAGGCTGTGAAATCCTCATCCTTGGAGAGATTCAAAGCCCTAGTGGACATGGCATTAAGTAAGCAATATTCTTTGACTTTGAATTTCATTCTGCTTTGAACAGAGCATTGTTGATCTTCAAAAACCCTTTCTAAGCTACTTTTTTCTATGTTTACTGTTTTAAAATCCTCAGCTGTTAGTGGGAGGCAATATTTTTTATGCATATCTGTTCTTTTCCTAATTTAAGAAAAAAGTCACTGACTGTTGCTTTAAAGAACTTTATGAAGGCAGTATGACTGTGACAATAGTATAAGTTACCTGGCAAATGTCTCACTGTAGTTTGTTTTGGTTTGTTGGTTTGTTTTTTTTTTTAATATTTAATAACTGTTTTCCAGAAGAGCAACACTTAACGGTTTGATTGTAATAGTTCTGAGAACAAAAAAACCATTCTGACCTTCAGCCAGAATACTTATGGCTTATTCGCTAGAATAAAAATGGTTGCTTATTATTTCCTAAATATTTCTCTTTGATTTTCAGTTATAATCACTATATGCTGGTACTCTCATTCTCTATAATATAATTCTCTGTGCCATGCACAATTTGTAAAATATACTTTGGTGGTCAAGAAAATAAGGAATTGGAAAAGACAAAAATAAGAAAAAAAGGACACACTGCTGAATCATGTTTAGCTTTTCCACCGGGAATTTCAAATCCTTTTTTTTTCCAAAGAAAGCAAACAGCTACTCTTGAAATATGTGGGAACAGGAAAAAGTATAGACACAGAACCTAAAGTTTTATAAAATATTTAGCTTAAATAAGAAAGATAATAAGAAAATATATGTGTGATTAATTAAAAAGCAAAATTAAGAGTCAGCATATAACTATTTGGAATTGTATTTACTAATGATTTATAAAAGTATGGAATAAATTGTATGAAGTGTTCTGTATTTTTGAGAGAAATACTTTTATTGTAGAATACTTTCCATATTATCATTTTGCAACTAAAAATAATCTTTTCTCAAAAATTTAAAATTCCATTAAGATTAAACGATAGCTTTTTCACTGCTCTTCCTGAAGAGTCGTCCATTTTGCTTTCTACAGCAGAAAGCAATATTTAAAGGTCCTATCCATCAAATAAATGACAGACAAAAAGAAACTCCACTGATGGTTTTTTAAATTTTTTTGTACTTTTTGTCTAAGTTTTAGATAAATATTTTTCAAAAATATTTTGGTTTGTTGTTTTCCTGCATTTTGTATCATGAAAATAAATTTATTTTCCTAGTCATTTCATGTGTCATATAAACTTAAGATCTGTCACTGCTTTATTAAGCTGGACACTAAAAATCTTTCAGTTCTCTCCTAACACTAAGAAACCTTTTGAATGTATTTATATCAGTATCTATTCTCAGTCTTCTGTGATATCAACCCTGAATCTGTCCTGCAGAATGCAGTTTTTAATGGCAGCACTAAATGCTTCAAGTATGTTCTCCCTACTTTCTGTTTCTAGGATTGCATCATGCAGGATGGATTCCTAAACAGTTAGAACAAAGATATGTCTAGTGCTCAGAAACTCTTAATAAGTCAATGAAAGTGCAATGTGAAAGATATAAAGCATCAGCAAAATTTTTAAAACCTGAAGCTCTTGCTACTATTTTTTTATTATTACTCTGGCTCCTTCCTGTAATAAATTAGAGGTCAAAGTTTCAGAAATATACTGTAATATAAAATAAATATCAGTCAAATAACCCACGTAAAGCAAGGTCCAAGTGCGAGCCTCTAGAGCTGTAGTAAAAGTGCTTTCATGGAGTTTCCATAAATGATTTCAGTGAAGACTGAGGGAAAGGGACTGCTGAATGGTTTTATAGATAGCTAGATTTTCTTTTTTAATGCAACATAAATTTTATTTTACATGTCACTCCTCTCCAACTTTTATTGTTTTAATACCATAAAGGGTGAGATTACCAGTGGGATTTTTATGCTCAATTCTCATTAATTTTAATAGGAACTGGTCATCAAAATCCCTTATGCAACCCTGAAAACATCAGCCAACATTTCCTGCTGTATGTGAGAGCAAACTGCAAAATCAACAAAGCCCAGACAAGCTCTCCCAACTGAGCTGAGCATGTTTGCTGAATTCCCACAACACTGAATAGAGAGAAGTCTAAATCCCTTTTCAGGGCCCTGAGTCATGAAGAATGCAAACAGAAGTGCTCTGTAACAAACAGAGTTAACACAAAATATGATCAAAGCTAGATCATCTTCCCCACTGCTCTTCAGGCATCTTGTATTTGACAAATGCAGAATGCTTGGGAGCAAATGATGAAAGTCTTTGAGCTATAAAGTAAAGAATTATTACCCATCTTTACTCAATCACGCTAAATTTCATTTTACCTCAGTGAAATCACAGATGTAACAGTCAAGATTTTGAAGGGTACTCAACAGAGTGAAACTACAATGAAACCTCACTGAAGCCTATGATTTTTGGTAACCATTAAAATTAATAAGAAACCTTCCATAATTTCAGGGTATGCTAGATCAGGTCACTGGTTTTAGATTTATTTTTACTAGACACACCAACTGCATTAATAAAGTACTTGCTTTCTGTATCTATACCAATTATATGCCAATAGCACTATGAAGTTAAACTTTTCATGAATGTATTATATCGCCTAATCTCTAGCTACCAGAACTCAAATTAAAGCTCCTGTGACACAATAAATTAGAATGAAATACTTGCGCTTTTTTCAGTAAATAAAAATTATGAGTAATTTGTCTCTAGCTGAAATTAATGTTTTGTTTAACATCAATCATCTTCTCAAAATGTCCACACATAATTTTCATATTATTGGATTATTATTTCATGACAGCTCTTTTTTGAAGTAAGAAAACATTTTCCTAAGATATGAACAAGTGTTTTGAGAGTCAAAGGTTTTATAGACATAATGGAAATTTTAATTATTATAATAGTGTTCATTGTTCATCTCCCTCAATAATTCTGTGGGATGGGATGACAAACCTCTCTCTGTGTTCTTACTTAGTGGAAATGGAAATCTCAATCTAAAGAGTAAGTTTTTCCTAGTTTTAGAAAGTCAAGTATTAGTAAATGAATTAAAGTTCTGGTATTATTGGATACACATATTTTTGTCCAAACAGCTCCCAAATAGAGTTAACCACATATCAAATTGAATTAAAAGAAATACAATCCTAAATAGATTAACATTTTTATTCAGGCAATGTGTTCAAGTAAGTAAGCATTTAAACTATATCATGTCGGAGAAGTTAGTTTATCCCATTAGTTAAAAAAAAAAAAAGTAGTTTTTTAAAATTACTTTTATAGTTTACCATGGAATACAGAACTAAGAGCATTATCAAGGACATAAATCCTTAATAGAGACATCGTGCAGATACCTTTCCACACATTTTTAAATTAGCACATAGTCTTTGATATCTCGATGCCAGTCTTTGTCTTGCTAATGTTTCATTTATTTTCTTTTATTTTGAGAAAGGGTGAGAAGAGAAAGAGGGGAAGTGTAGCTTTTCTGTGCAAGTGAAATGCAAAGGATGCACCACTTTTTTAAAGAAGAAAAATGTTTTCAAACAACTGTTTTCAATTCGTGAAGTAATATCATATGATAATATATTCAGTTTTCCACTTTTAGTCAAGCATCTTCATTCTTCAATTATCTGCAAATATGCTTGCGAATTTTGCTGGCTGTATCCAAAATCTGCTCTTCTTGAACAAAATTTGGAAGGTCAGAATGAATTTTGTGCTATAAATAATACTTGCCCACCCTGGGAAAAACCCAATAAACTCTTCTTGATAGCAGCAACTGCCTCCATCAGTACTTCAAGTTCTTATTTCTGCTTTAATCTGCTACTTTTTGTCAGATAAACTAAAGCAGTGATATTTTATCTGAATGATCTTAAATGCAACATTTGAAGGACTAGAAAATATGACTTTGATGCTAAACACACAAGTCAAGGAACACACCCCCAGAAAAAGAGGACAAGGGATCTATCCAAATTCTGTATTTCAATGCTTAATCAGAGAATGATTTTGCCCCTGTGGTTATTCCTTAATGAAGTCTTCCACTAAGACAAAAATGGCTTTTGCAGTCCTCATTACACCCATGCTTGTCTAAAGGAGTTAAACTGATATTTGGATACCTAATTTATGGAGATATAACAGTTGAAGGGGATTATTCCATTGGAGTGGTTCACAGCCTTGCTAGCACGAATTGGAGTAAAACCTAGGCTTTCTGCCAGGTATTCCAGAGCTCAATGAGAAATGAGCAAACACTTGCTGAAGATTTTTCTAGATCTACCTGTGTTTACCCTCTGCTGGAGTATTCTACACTGCTCCATGAACCATGACAGTTTTCTGAGAGGAACAGTCTAGTTTCATGAACTTCTTATTTGACACTACCCTAGGTGTGCCACCTTTCCCTTCACTTAATTCACTAAATGCTTTCCTCAATACTGCAGCCCCATTGTTGAAGTTGCATAATTTAACCTGACTTAGGTTTTGGTGGTTAAATTGCTTCTCAACTTTGATGTATTGTCTTAGTTTTGTCTTTTTTTTTTAAAGTAATTTTCTCAATAAAGCATAAACAGTGTTTATGATAGGGAAGATTGAGAGATGGTCCAGATTGCCAGTTTTGTGTACCTACAGATCTTCGTGCCTCATCAGCAGATGTATATCAAGCTTGTAGTCCCCCAGATTGTTCAGCCCAATTGAGATTGTCATGAAGTTAAGAAACATTACGCTTTTATTTATAAACACAATAATAGTCTGCTTTGAGATAACAGACAAATTAAGCAAAGTAGAAGGAGATTGAGGGTTATTTACTTGTCTTTTCTGTCAAAAAAACAGAGCTGAGGAAATGCAGTGCATCTGACAATATATAGTATTATTTTTGTTGACAATATGCAGAATGTTTTCAGTCTGAAAATGAATATATTTAAAACATCTTGGAGACAGAGGAGTTACAGATGAGTGTTGCTCATCTACACTTCTCATGAGGAAGACTTGAACTATTGCTGTCTATTTCTGAACTCAAGCAGATTTTGTGCTTGAGTTCTATCATCTTTATGAAATTGCAACAACAGAGTATAGTATAGCTAGCAGTGAGATCTACTGGTTATCTGTATTTTACAGCTATTTAAAGAAAAAATAAGCTTTTTCTTGCCTATTTCCCCACCTTGTATAAAGCACACATTCAAGACAATTAAATATGGAACTTATTGAAGTCATTTGGATTAAATCCTGAGTTTCTGACCCAGAATATAGTAAATCAAATGATGAAGGATTATTTGTAGCCATGTGAAAATTTTGAACTCCAGGATGGAGTGAAACTCTACTGATGTAAATGCTTCTGAAGATGATGAATCTTCAGGTAAGTGTAGGTCTGTTTGTATGATGCAGTGTTTGTTAATCTTAAAATATTTCTCCTAGATTATTGAGTTGTTCTTTTTATTGAATTTTGTTAGGAAATGAAATTAAAGAAATTGTAGCTTTTTAGTAGCCATGTAGAATAGAAAGTCTTGTAGAAGGAATACCTGGTTAGTATTTGTCATATGTTTGGATTTGTGAGTTCTGAGTAGGAGGCCCAGCCATGTTAGATCCCTCGGGTGAAAAGCTTCCAGCCAGCAAACATATTTTGCTGACATTTCAGAATCTATAAGAGAAAAACACAAAACTAATCACTGAAAAATCCAAGTGGAATCAGTTGCTAATTGTTTATGCATGCCATTAACTGAACCTCCTCATCAGGAATATTACTGTACTGCATGTACCACAAAGTATTTTTAAAAAGGAACAGCCCTATCAGTATTTTGAACATATTTCATGGGAGACATCTTCTGGTTCCATATATATATTAATTTTTAAATTGTATAATAAAGATACTTCTGTAAATTTTGTTCAAATAAGCTGCTGGCTTTTCTAAAATTTGATTACTTCATCGAGATCAACATTTCAATTGGTGACATCAGTAAGCAACTCAGAAATATGTGTCTTTGTACCTAATGTGAAAACATGTCCTGGTTTTAATGATTATGAGTGCATCTGTCTCCCACTAGACTTCATAAGAAGCTGCAGAGGCTGACTATTTATGAAAGATTTGGTTGAAAGAACTCAGGCTTTTGTAGCTGTGTGTGAAAACATTAGAATAAATAACTAATTGCGAACGTCACTAAAATATTAGCAACTATTATTGGCCATCTATTTAAAAATGTCTTTATCAACTTTCTTATTATTATTTTATGCTTTGGTATTTAGAAATTGAGTTAGTGGGACTCATTTATTTTAGGGAAAAATTCTAACCAGGTAATGCCTTAACATTTCCCACAGGACTTATATGCAGACCATTACACCTGTTTGTCCCTCACAGTACTCCCACAGTGAAATTTCTAATTTCTGATGTTTTTTGTTTTGTTTTTTTTTGTTCTATTGCAAGGAATTAATTTTTTCTCTGAATGTGTCACATGGGAAAAGGTTCATGTCAGTGTATATTTCCTTTGCTCTTTGGAAGGCGTGTCAAAATTGTGGAAGCAGGAAACTAAAGCAATTAACCAAGACCTTACAC
>VZTN01013923.1:4580-15843 GCA_013400515.1 Erpornis zantholeuca | reverse complement strand
TGGATTGAAATATCTGTCCTCTGGCTTTATACACATAGAGATAGATTTATATAGATAAATGTCACCTTCGATATTTGTAATGGCAGCTCTACAATATCATTAAACATTATTTTTTCAAATTAGTTTAGAAGAGGTAATAATATTGAGCAGTTGTACACAAATAATTCAAATAAATCCTCTGAAACATATAGATAGGAACTGCTTACAATTGTAATGCAAAAATACTAAATAATATACATCATTTGGGGACAGAAATTACATTATCTATGCTCTGTGTGATAATAATTACTTCACGTTCATATTCTGAATGTCTACTAGTATATTTTACAGGAATCCATTACAGGGCTTGCTTGAAAACCTCTTTTTTAGCTATTATGGATCTCATTCCTTTTGACTTGCCAGGGAAATACCAGATGTTACAATTCCCTGTGGTGGGCTAATTATTGCTAAATTTTTATTATTTTAAAATACATCAAAGATATGGTTCGACTATGTGAGCCTTGAAAATTTTGTGGATTTTTTGTTGTTTGTTTTTGCATTTTGAACATAATTTTAAAACATTCCAAAACAATTCTCTTTCTAGTTTGATTAAAAGAATCATATGAGCCTGGACTGAGACCTCACCATTCAACTTTTAGCCTGGAGCAGATTTCCTAAAGAGCCGGGGAGAAGGGGGTTGGAGGGGAGGGAGGAAAACGAAGGAAGGAGGAGGGAAGCCTCAGCAGTGGAAATGCTGACCGAACCTTAACTATAGCATCATGAATGGCGATGCCATAATGCAATGCTAACAAGGACTCCTGAGATAAATACATCAATTAAAGGCTTGCAGGTGTGTCACTAGGAGTGGATAAAAAGAGAGAATGGGAAAGGATTTGTGCCAGCAGACCTTATGGTTTTGTTGTAATTAGTAATCTGTGCAGGTGTCTATTATGACTAACTGACAATAAATCTTGGTTTCTGTTTTGAATATTGCTTTTGTTTCCCAAGTTCCACGCCTGAAGGGGAGAAAGAAAATGACTAGAAGATTAATTACCACAATGGTTACTCCCAACAAGATAAAATGGAAAGTAGTAATCTACTGAATGAGAGTAAATATTGTTATTATTATTTTCGTATTTTATTTTGATAACAGAAAAATGAAGGTAGTGTAGGATGTGTGGGGGTATGTATGTACTGATTTTTGCGTAATGACAGAAATATAAGTTTACTTTGTCAACAGACTCTCTTCAAGCTATGTGCATAAGGCAAATATTTTTTCTTAAAAAAAGAAATAATGGAAAGGTATCCAAACCTTCTACATTTGTGCAGTAACCTCTAATTCTAAGCACAGTGATGAACTGTAAGTAAATTTTACCATAGAGCCATGTTTTCCTTAGCCTCTCCATCTGCTCATTTTTGACACCCCTGTCATTAACTGTCATTTTCCTTTAAATATACAGTGAAGCTGAAAGGCCAGCTCTACATCACATCATTTCAGATTAGGGGCAGTTCCTTTGAGCTGAGCACTGTTTAGGTGTCAGAAAGAAGTCTCTGACCTCTCTCGTACCACACTGCCGCAGGGCCTTAATTAGTACTGACTCCAGCCATTACTGCAGAGAGGACAAAGGCGACCACATCATTTTTCTACTTAGGAAGTTAGCGTCTGACCTAATAACTTGTCCAGGCTCGCAGGACAGTGTAACGGCCACACAATGGCAGTGGGGATTATTTGTCAGATTCTTCGCTCCTCTAAATGTAGGAAAATCAGCGAAGTTAGCTATTATATCCTTCAGTCCTGCAAGATCTGTTTTAGGCCTTCACTCTGTTGATTTGTCATGGAGAAAATGACAGACAGCAAAGGAGTCAGATATTCAGAAAAATAAAGACTGTGATAACGAAGTGTAGAGTGGTTTTTGTCCTGACTAGAAGTATCTGATTATTTAAAATATCACTCATCTTACAAGATCTCTTCTGGTGCTATTGACTTCAGTAGTATTTTATCACTTATTTTATGAAGAACAAACTCAAGTCCGGAGTCAAATGAGCTCCTTTTTTCTCCCTCCTTCTTCCTTTCTCTCACCCTTCTACATCCCATCCCCCATCTCCTAGCAGAAATTCACTATCACATGAGAAGCATTTTACAGTGCTTTTGGCACAGCATTTTTGATCTATTTCACTAGAAATTGAACTCATTGCATCAGATATCAGCATTATATAATTCCACAGAATCTCCTTAATTTTCCTGTTTGTTTAGTAACATTCCACTGAGAAACCTTCATGCCAGAATATAACCACTTCTTAATCTTGAACTCCTTCTCTCTCTCATTTGATTTTATTTTTATTTTTTAAATTATTTAAAGCAATGGAAATTGCTCTAAAAGTTGCACAGTCTCACATCACATTCCTTTATTATCAGCCAGTGTCACATGCTGCAGCACAGAAGCATGCTTTATGCTACTGCAGCAGAAATTGCTTTCACTGTAAGTACATTTCAGAGTTGGCAAGATGATCTAAAACTTGCAAACAGCTAAGACTCTGCTGATGATCAGTTTGTCAAGGTGTAGGTATCATGAATACGTAGTATTTTTGAAAACTATTTAACCATAAACGATTAGTCTATTTAGTTTGAAGCTTGAGTTTTTTCCTTTTTCTATAGACAAGAAATAATTCTTTCTATTTGTCTTACACCTTCCCCAAAACAAAAAGAAAGAAAAGGAAAAATTTGGTTCTAATTCTGATATGTAATCGTCTTTTTAATTTCAATTCTAGTTGGGATTATTTTTACTGCAGTGACTTTGGGCCAGATTGGATTCTCAGAAATAGCATAAAGTTACTGCATCTCCAAGGAAATCTCTTCTGAAGTGATCACACAAAAGTTATTACAGAATTATCAAAGCTGCAAAATGTTGCATTAGTGTTTCTTGTGCTCAAACAGCATTTAAAGCAATAGTGTGAATTTAAGTTCTACACCAGGGCCTAAACTGAGAAAGAATTGCAAGAGACTAGAAAAGTTTCTGTAAAGAGCTGTAACATGGGATGAGACTGTTGGGGCCAGACGCTTCAGTCTCTGACAGTGTGATCAAGCATTATTTCATTTAGTCTGTGAGCTGAAATAATAGCCTATAAAGTGTTTCAGAGTAGTCCTTTGACTACATATCATATATTGCAATTTCCTTATTCTCTTTTAGATTACCCACATACATTGATTTTTTTCTGAGAAGCAGGAAGGTGAACTTTACCTTTCAGAGCATAAATAACTGCAGATTCAGAAATGTTCATTTCACCACAAAGATACAGCACAAAAGAGGTCTATATGAAGGAAGGGGCTTCTGACTTTCTATGGATCTGTATGTCTACAGAAGTTTATTCTCCAGAAATGGGAACTGCATTTTCTGGCAGCTATTTCAGCAATTTAGCTGATGCTTTTTGCCCTCCATTTGCTGAAGAACAATATCTGGTCTGTGATTCTATTCATAAGTTAGATTAAAATTTTAAAGGACCACTGCCTAGCAACTTCTTCTTCTTAAGGATTGACAGTTTTATTATGAAAACCACATTAAAATGAGAGTTGCTTGCCATCATTTTCCCATTGTACTGAAGCTCTCAAGAAGGGCAGATGGAAAAGAGCCTCAGTGCAACCTAAAGGCATCCTGGATGCAGGAGTCCCTTCCACCTGCCACAGAGCCAGTCCTAGGGGCATTGCAGGCAGCTACCTTCAGCAGTCATGGATGACTGGCAAAAAGGGGGATCTCATCTTCCCCTCTGTCATCTGTCTAATCAAGATTAAAACACATTTTCAGATTATTGGCCACTTCACCACTGGTAGTGAGGCAAATGAGTTGCTCTAGCAGAGGAATATGAAACTGCCTGGGCTGTGGATAGAGAGTAAGAAAATAGGGAATGTGGTGAATTTGTATGGGAGTTTCTCTCTCATACAAATGAGAAGAGAGTCTCTCTTGGAGACTTCCTTTCTGTTGTGCTATGAGGAAGGCTAGAAGTTCTTCTAAGGTAGTTGATTTACCAGTCTTTGGGATTTGGATTCAGGGGATTGGAAGGTCGCTAGTGGGGAAAGGGCCTAAATAATCAAGATCATATTTGCGTATTTGCATTTATGAGGCTGTTACTTGTGCATACAATAAGGACTGCACACATGCAGAAGGATATACATGGTCATTAATTAAGTGAAGTCTTAACTGAGCTTATGATAGCTGCTTTCACAAGTTTTTTTTATGTTACTGGTAAATAATAGGCATTTTCTAACTTGCAGCATTTTTTTTTAAAAAAAGCTTATTTGAGGGAAAATAGTCCAGAAAGGAAGAACAATCAGAGACAAGAACTACTTGTACCGAACACTAAAGCTTAGACACAAACTAAGAAAAGCCCAAGAAATCAAAGTTGAATTTGACATGGTATTTTTCTGTTTTTCACTTGTGCTTCTGTGCACTTTCCCTTTTTTTCTTTTTTGCCTTTTTTTTTTTTTTTTTCCTTCTTATGTGGTAAGATAAGGAAAGAGTGTCAAGCTTAGAATATTCTGGTTTTTGTTGCTTTGAGTCATAACTTTACTATTGCTAAGACCTACCTCTTTGGCCTGTGAATAATAGTTTTTATATCATGATGGTGTAGTTAGAAGAATCAGATAGTTTTAAAGCATATTCAACCATCTTTTTTACTTACTTTTAATCAACTTGTTCTTCCAAACAAGGTATGGAATTGATAGCTGTTATTGATTGCTTGTAGCATTACCTAATCTTCACTAAATGTAGGAAGCTTTTCAGATTTAGAAAGGTGGCAGAAAATGTCTGGTAATGATGCTGCTGGGAATTGAAGCTCAATACCGTGGTCAGTATAAAAGTGATATAGCTGTAAGAGGTATTTTATTATAGGCCCATTGTTTTTTTATTAAATGCTCAAGCTGGTGTAATTTACAGATATTTTGACGCTGCTCATGTTTTTATCAGCTGTTTCAGTATTTCATTTGTTTGAATTTACACCAAGAAAAACTTTTATTAATGATAATATGCTGGAACTTTGGAAAACTACAGAATGTAAGGAATACAGTACTGTAATAATGTAAAAAAGAGATGTCATTTATGCTTTCAATACAAAAGGGAAAATATAAGAAATCATTACTAAAACAGACATAAACGTGACCTTCACTGTAGTTCAGTAATTATCCTAGTCCACGGTATGGTGTTTGTATCATGATTTCCCTTATTTCCTCTTTGTTTTCATTTTTATCTGGGTACTTCACTGGTGAGTAATAGCTAAAGGGAACCCATTTATGCAAGGCGAGCATTCAGTTTGCAAGTGAATTTGCTTGTAGCTATTGCCACATTTGAACCTCACTAATGTATGTAAATTAAAAACTCTGGTATTTGGATCGCTCCTGTTTGAAATAAAAACAGAATCTGATCATTACAATCTGCAAGCCAGGTATTATCACTGGACTAGTGAGCCGCTGATGATAAATTGTACTGAATAGCTTGTGGATAGAATATTTTATCTCAGTTCTCTATCACACAGCACTGCATAAAATAAGAATGATTCATCAAGCATGAGAGCTGGTGGTTTATGAAATTCATTGCTCACGGCAAGTGTATTTTTTAAAATTCAAAAGACAAAGCAACTCACAAGGGTTATTTAGTAATCAGTGTGAATTACTTCTAGGTATAAGCCTTAGTGGAAAAAATTAAAAATACATTTGCTGTACAGGAAGCATTATTGCTGTAGGTGCTATAATTTAACTGCTTCTCATCTATACTTTTGTTTTGGTGTATGTGTGTGTGTGTGTGTGTGACCATTTTGGATTCCAGTCCTCCTCCCCTTTATTTTTAAAAGTGAAGCTGCATAATCAGTTGTAACAGGATTATTACATCGAACAAGTCTATTCTATGCTCTCAGCAGAAACATCTTCAGGGGCTTGTACACCTTAGGCTGCAGAGGATATTTTGTTTATTCAAAAAGACATGTAAAAGGAGAAGAGCAATATAAAGTCATCTTTTTTTCCTTCAGATTTACAGTAAGAATGTTTCATTTCTTCTTGTGTATTGATGTCCCAAGGCAATGTTCCAAATGAAAAGATAATAACTTATGAAGAAGTGTCAAAAACTAATTAAGTTTTGTAACTTGGTTTTCCTTCACATAAAGTATATTTTTCATCACACTGTCCAGTCACATGCTGGGATTCTTGCTAACATCATCACATGCCAGTCACACCAAGTCTCAGTGGTTCTTCTCCTCCTGTCATTATTTTCAGCATCAATTAATTTTCTTGTGACCTCGCCTTTAGAAAATGTAGCAGGGAATTATCAGTGCATGCTTTGTACAGTCTATTTGGAAGGCATTAGGCCACTGTGTGTATTTGAAAATGGAGTAGGCCAAACATTATATTTTCTCACCTGCAGGGTTGCCTAGTAACCTGAATTAAGGATTTTCACCAAGCCTTCAAGACAAATAGAAAAACTGTAAAGCAGGTTGACCCAGGTGGGAGACTCAGACCCACTCACGTAGATTAGCATTTTGAGTGGGGAAATATAAAATGCAGCTCCTCATTAACATTGTTGTGGAAATAGTTTTTGTAATTAAAGCAGCCTATTTTCTTGGCAAGTGAAAAGCATGTGATGCATCATATTTCACCGTTGCTAAATTTGTGTTGTGAAGTACACTTTGTTTTACTTTTTGACATATTATTTGCTTGTGGACTGTCAAAATTGAGCACTCGATGAAGGGATTGAGGAAATGTCTTTAAAACATGTAAATATATCTTTGGTGGTGTTCTCACTAAAAGCATGCACGCTCGCCTGTGTTGGGTAGCAGTTCACGTAGATATGTTCAGCTTTCATTTAATCACTTCAAGGAACTAAATTCCTTGTTTAATGTATTGCCATTGAAAAGAAAGATTAGTGTACTTTAGAGGTGGGGGTCATTCTTTGTAACGCTATTACAGCTTTGTCCTTGACATGCAAGATTCCTCCAGAAAAGGAAGAGGAGGGGGGGAGCTGGAAATTCTGCCTCAAAGGTACAAAGCAAAGAAGTAGCACAATTAGAATGTCGGCACATAGTGACAGTCCTCTGCAAATGATGGTGTCAGGCCACTGAGGGGCCGAGGGTGGCAGGAGTGACATTCACCCTAGCAAGATGGAAATAAATGCCCTGTTTGATAAAAGAAAACAGACAATTTATGTATACCCTGAAGAGTTAACAGCTAGTGAGCCATTCCTATGGGTCAAGTGCTGCATTTGCATTTTGATGGGATGTTATCAAGTAATTAATGCACCAGTCAGGATTTATTACCTCAGGAGTGAACTGAAAGGTTCATTACAAAATCGGTTTCACTTGAAGATAGGCATTTCCTCAGAGTTAGCTTTTGACATGTTGTTCCTAGCTCTCTCTGCCTGTGGCAGCAATGGTAGAAGGCCAGTGAGGTGAAATTCATTGCTTAATAAGGGCATTCACTTTGGGTATTCTTGTGATAATAAATGTATACATCAAGGCCGCACTGCCTTGTCAGTTTAATTGCTTCTTGTGCTCCTTAACAAGCCAATCTTAATCAGTCTGGACCATGTTATGAATAATTTAGGGATCAGCAGACTTCACGCTTAATAAGATATACTAGATTATAAAACTTAAGTGCACTGTTTATAGAAAGCACGGAAAACACTTTAAGTTTTTATTAGCAGCAAGGAAAAAAACCAAAACAAACCCAAACCCAAACCTAGTAGTGAGGTTTTCTAACATTTGCTTTTTGTGAGCAACAGCTGTGTGTCTCCGTGCCGAAACCCCCTCCACTTCTGTCAAAGGGCCACAGTTCGGCCTCTCTGTCCCCCTAAGCCTCCGCCAGACATAATGGGAAATTTGAGCAGGCCATGAGATTAAAGCCCAGAATCTGTAGCCAACCAGCAACTGTCATTTTGGAAAACATTCTTTTATCTTTTTAAATGCAAAGCAGATCTTATTTTAAAACATTTTCTGATGGACAAAAATTACCTTTTTGTTTTTTGGTGGTCGACTGCCTACATGGATTTTAATGCAACTATTTAGATTTGAGATTGTGTTGCAAATCAACAATAGGATTTTTAAATGTTTTTCTTCTGTTTAATGGTACAGGTGAAATATAGGGTCGACTGTAAATCACTCATACATAAAATGTGAATTATTAAAGTAAAATACTTTTTATTTATTAAGGCGATACAGAAATACATTAAAACTAACAGAAATAGTCTCCAATCTCTGCGAGCCTATTATGATTCCTCCATCTAATAAGTGCTGTTTGATTAAAAAGGAACGTTTAACCTTTTTGTTTTAAAAGAATTCTTTGTCCTCCATTTTACCTCAACATTTGCAGGCTATAAGTTGTCCACAGAGTAATGCATCATTCAGTTTATGACATCTAATAAAGGCCTACTGCAAGCATTAGAACCAGGTG
Organism: Erpornis zantholeuca; assembly: GCA_013400515.1. Lineage (NCBI taxonomy): Eukaryota > Metazoa > Chordata > Aves > Passeriformes > Timaliidae > Erpornis > Erpornis zantholeuca. The sequence goes on along the minus strand of VZTN01013923.1, from coordinate 7,439 downwards.
CTTCAACAATTTTCCTGTCTGCTTGTCGCTGCTTCTGTTTGTTCTCTTGTAGCCTAGATAGGAAAAAAAGGAAAAAAAAAAGAAAAAAAAAACCTAACAAAAACCCGCAACATTTTTCATTATTTTCTTTTTTATTCCTTTCTGTTTAAGCCTTGACACATGCTGACAGCACTACGGTATCATTTGATGCCCGTGTAAACAATAGCTGCATGTATTTCTGAACACAGAGTGTATTTATTAGTATAAATAGAGATGTAATTAAAGGCTATGCTTTCAGCCGTTAGATAACGTATTAAAATAATGTTATTGTTCGAATACATTTATGAATCAGGAAGATAGGTACCAGTAAATGAAAAACAACTTCAAACCTATTTCCCAACCTATAGCTGGACTATCATACTCCTTTGTTCTTGTGCAGGTTAATAGAGATTGAGGAGATGGGCAGAGGAAAAGCAGTGCAATTTTCTGCTATTTAAGCTTGGCGAAATGGCACTCTTCAGGAAGCAGCAAAAAGTATGAAAGCGTAATAGGCATTTTAAAAGTAGAAGTCCATATAGCTGCTTGAGGGATCCTCAGATTTAGGCATGCATAGAATCACGAATGAGATAATCAGCATTGTGAAATTGAAACCTGTCTGCTGCCTGCTGCTGTTCTTCCCTCTTTCAGTGGAGTGATTTGTAACACTCATCTTCTTCAGGCAAGGCAGCCTTCAAGATTATCCAGAACTGTCAATAGTAATTGCCAAAGTATTTTATTACCTACAGAAAATCAAAGGAATTTTATAACCAACAGTTATCAAGTTTCAATACACGGTATAAAGAGAGCAATTTTAGTTGGAATACAATCGTGTTTGGCTTGCTTTTATGTTCTTGAGACAATTCCTGTGCAACCAACTACAACATTCACTATATTTAAGCTGGAGGCAAGAATATGCATGTGTACTTGTAGTTTAAAAAAATTACATAATGCTTACAAGCTTCTGCAAGCAAGTGGTTTTTAATTGCCATGCAAACTATGCCTTAACTAATTACTTCTAAAAGGAATGAGGTTTCCATAAAACTTGAGATGACATTTTGAAATTCTGGCAGTAGATATAAGTTTAACTGGGGCATTCTCTGTCATGAGAGGTAAATAAAATGCCTGGAAATTAGCAAAATATGGCACTGATTATAAAGTCTGAAAACATTAATGTTGCAGCTCTTGTTATAGTCTCTGAATATTACTGCTGTGTGAACCACAGTTGTGATTGTCAGGCGTTCATTTAGCACAATTCTGTTTTGCTACAGGGTCACCCGTNGCCATGCATGAGTGAGGACTGCATCTTCTGTTCAACAGTGCTTTTCTGAGCCATGCATTTCACTTTCCTTCCCTGACACCAGGGAAAAGGAAAGTGTGACTGTCTGAGTGTTTGGTGGGAGAAAATTCGGTTTCTACTTTTGACAGTGTACTTCCCCTCTAATTCATAATGTCAAGACTTCAATGATATGACTGTCTCTGTGGGTTCTTTTAAAAACAACTACTCAAATTTACTTGTGAAAAATAAATTGGCATGGGGAAATGCCTCTTTTTAAGTTCCAAACCAGCTAGGTGCACTTGTATTTTGAGTCATGTGCTCAGGATTTTATTCATGGCACCAAAAAGCAGGTGTCATTTCTATTGAGAGGCTGCACTGAAAGAGAAATAAGCCATGAACAAATTTTATACTACTACAGCCATGAAGCCATGATTATAGCATAACAGAGAGCTCTCCTTTCAACTGTAAACCTCCTTGCTATTTCTATGTAAGCTTTTGTTTCTAAAAAATGACCTGTTAATTGAATTATTAATTGTTGTTGAAGGAGTAAAGTATTTTACCAAGAACCTCCTTTCATAATACTGCAATATATGAAAAATTTAACAAAATGGTAATTAGGGGAGAGGTTATTTATATACTATTAAAATGCTGATGTAATTATCAGAGAGTTATTCAATTACACTGGATAATAGACATTTTTAATGTAAGGAAGATGGCTAGCCTGCTGGAATTTTGCTAATTTGAGGAACCTACACTGGGTCCTGTATTTTTTTCACTCTTACAATTTATACTAATTTGTACAGTGTGTGAAACATGCATTGATACATTATTACATCTAGTATTTATGTATGGATTACAAAAGTGTATTTTATATATACATCAACCAAAATCCTGCAGATATTTAAGCACATGAGAAGGAACTGTACTAATTTTTCTCTATTCAAGAAATCTTCATTACCTCACCTGCACAGTCTGAAAGGAGGAACATTCAGGGCTAACACAGAGTTAATACAACAACATAATCAGATTTCTTGTTTACTTACTGCTATGGGTTTGAACTGAATAATGACAGGAGGAGTTGATGTTTGTATTTTTGAGTGCATGGAACTTGGTGTTTGAACTAGATAGGTGCAAATGCTATTTCTTTTAGTCCCTGGTTGTCTTAATAGAATACTGTCCCATTGATAAATCTGGAGTTGTCAAAAGCCAATGTGGGCATTTTGTCACTCTAACATGCATATTTAAATTATTTTTCTTTTCATTTGATTCATTTTAGTTTACACTTTGCTACTCTGGTTATGTATGTTTAAGCATTTCAGAAGTCCCATTAGTTTGTTTATTAAAAGTAAGGAATCTAAATAGTACAGAGGAAGCATATACTCTATTATTCCAGATATTGAATAACTCAATAAATGACTAGTGATCATTTTTCTAATCAGATGTATCATCATGAAGACTGTCATGATGTAATGGTGATATGGACATGTGGCTGTAATACCATTTTCTCAGAAGAGGAATGAATTGTCTCTGATTCTAAGATGATTGAAGTATTGGCATTCAAAGAG
>VZTN01013902.1:1046857-1098162 GCA_013400515.1 Erpornis zantholeuca | reverse complement strand
CGGCTCCCCCGCTGCAGGGGCCGCGGCAGCGCGCAGGCTGCGAGTCCCGCGCGGCCCCGCCGGTGACTCATCCCGACGCCGGGCCCGGCCGGGTGTATAAATATCTCATTCATCGCCGTAGTAACTGAGGGGCTCACGCTGCGCTCCCGCGGGCGGCTCCGGCGCCGCTGAAACTTGGAGCGGCTTTTTCGGGTTCTCGAACCCCAATAGGCACGTAAAGAGAGAAAGTGAATGGAAGCTCGTTAATAAAAGCTTGTGTCTGTCATGATTTCGTGTTGTGGTGAGATGGTTTGAAGCTGCAAAGAATTGAGGACCTGTGTAGTGGATAACTCGTGCAGCTTTTGTTTCACTTCCTAGAAGAGAAATCACACCATTTGCCTAGAATGCTCACTTAACTGCATTTCTCTCAAAAGTCAGCTACAGCCACTGTCCAGATAAAGAACAATTATGTTTTCCAGGAGTTCTATCCATTAAGTGCCACCAGAGGATCAGTAGTGGCTGCAGTATTGATTCATTTCCAGCAGGAACTGACATGTTTGAACTGAGTAGTTCTCAGTTTATTATAAACGATCTCTTAGTCATACCGTCATACACAGTTGGAAGAGTACTCTGGAGAATTTATCTCCCAAGCTGATCACAATTGGGTGCTTTGGGTAGTCCTGCCTGTTATGGGAACAGAGACAAACTGCTGCAAGGTTAAACTAGTCCACACATGCAGGTGTCATCCGAAATCCCTACACAAGCCTTCTGGTAAGGCTGTAGAGTGCCTGAATATTTTCCATCTTGCTGATACAGGGTGTGGTTTTGCAGACCTGCAACTCCTTGAAATTCGGTGCATTTGGTAAAGAGCTCCATGTAAACCCAAGGCTGTAGGTGTAGCTGAACTGAGAGTGGCTGCCTGTTGCAGAGATTGATACCGGGAAGATGACCCAAACTGTGAGCATATCGATGTCAGGCGGCCCTAAAAATGATTTGAGCTGCGGTGCTGCCATTGCACTGCCTCGGTGCCCGTGCCTGCCCGTGCTCAGCTGAGCGCTCGCTGGCTCAGGCCGTGCGTGCCTTGCAATAATTCAGCGGCAGCAGGAGGTGTTTCTGCCACAGCGGCTCTCGGGGTGATTGAGTTTGTAGCTGGTAAGTGAGGCCTGGTGACCTGGGCTCCAGGTGGGGAATGCATCCAGCTCTGGAGTGACTCTGTTTTGCAGTGGAAGCTGAGGGTGGTGGTGCTGCTCTTGGGAAAAAGCAGGTGGTCTGTGGCAGTGCTGATGTTCCTGAAATCCCTAGGTGACATTGATCACCAGCTGTTTTGTGTATAAAAACCAGCTGAACTGCTCTGGGCAGCAGAGCAGTGATGTTGCATTTTGGGGTTTGAACGATGAGCAGTGAACACATCTCGATGCACGGCAGGGTTTTACAAGATGGGGACTAAAACACAGCCTGGCCTCATGGCTGGGGATTATATTCGCTGTGTTCATTGGCAGGCTTGTGCTGCTCGTTATCCAGTGTGTAACTCTGCCGTGGATTAGGACGTGACAGATTGCATGAGGAAATGTCAGTCCTACTGCAACTCCTGCTCTCAGGTCGCAGCTCAGCCCACATGAAACAAGTGACAGCAGGGCCGGAGGAGTGGCAAGCTAAGTAAGCTTCAACAGGTATAGCCTTCTGTCCCCCAAGGGTGCAGGAACTGGGAATGGTGAATTCTTTTTGTAGGGAGTAATTAGTAATAATGTTAATCTCTCTAGCTTTTTTAAGGACAGTATTCCTGCAGGGAACCTGTTAAACCAGAAGCAACCCTCTTGCTCTGGCTTTGAGACTTGCGGAGTCTGTGTAATGCCTTATTTCCTCTGCTCCATTCCACCTCCTGTACAAGCTTATCCTCTTAAGCACTTTCTGGACTCTCTTCCATTTTGCTCCTTTAGTGGAGAGCTCTCTTCCCTCTCATCTCAAGCTGTGTGTCCTTTTTCAATCCCACTTGTTCCTGAAAAATGGCCTTTTCTGAGATATTTGAAGTATCTGAGTCAATATTTCTGTATTTCTCTTTGTAAACAAAACCAGTCATTCACAGTCCAAAACGAATCATTCAGTTACTGTGCTGTGGGCTTCTCTCAAAGGAAGACCAGTGATTCTGAAGTGCACTTCCACTCATGACATTCTTTTATGTGAATTTGAAGATTTCTTCCATTCAGGTTCTTAAGTCTCCCTTTTCACTTCAGTATAAAACTGCCTCTCAAAATACATCCACCAAGGTATATTTTTTTTTCATAATTCTTTCCCCAGGGAAACATTAGCCACTATTTAAATAAGCAGTGGTCTGATTCTCTCTCTCTCTGGGTTTTTTCCCCCCTCCTCCCCTCAGAAGTGCTGAGCTAAGCATGCTGAAATTTTTGGTGAATTAGCCCTCCCTGTTGCACTGTGCTGCTTTGGATGTCATGCTCGTTTTGATCAACCTTTTCTCTTTCAGTTTCTGCATTCATTTGGAAATATATTTTGAAGAATAATCTCTGTTACATATCCAGACTTGTTCTTTGGTCCACAGCACAGTTTCTGGATGTCTCTGGACCATCTGTCAGGCTGATTCTTTTCATGAGAGATCAGTTCAGGTTGTCTGGAAGGGCTCCCATTCACTGTGCAGGCATTGCGAGAAGCATTTTGATTTCAGGGCTGTGGATCTCTACTGAACAAACCAGAACTCAAATGTGCTGGGGAGCTTTTGCTTTTTGGTGAATGGCACCTTTCACACCTGGTGATGGGAACATGTGATGTGATGTGATGTGGTGATTGTGGGGGAGGGTCTGGTCTGAAGACCAGATCTATTGTTAAAGGGTTCTAAAGTCTTCAGAGCAGTTATTTTTTCCCGAATCCTCTTGCTCTATGAAAATCTCAGTTATGGAAGAGGCTCGAGGCTAACTGTATTGTGCAAAAGCTGTGGTTCTTCTCTGCTGTGACTTCTTAGGTTTCTGAAGCAGGATATGTTGCCTGTAGAGCACTTTGGGATGGAAGAGGCAGCATAGATGAAGTGTTGACTCCAAGTTTATTGTTTCTTTGTTATATAATTCACTACTTTGGTACAAGCTGTAGCAAAGACACAACCAAACCTTTCTGGTAAAGGCTTGCAGGCATTTTCAAATACATGGAGCAAGAGGCAGGACTGCCATAGTATGGTCTTCATGAGAGAGCCCTTTTCTATTTTCAATAGTGAATGAGTTTCTGAAACTAGAGTTTCTAAAGAGAATAGTCAGCCAATTTTACACCAGTTCTTTTCCTTTTGCAGCTTTTAGTTTGGTGGTAAATTTTTCTTTGCCAAGCTATCTACTCCCACAGCAACCATGCCACAGCACAGTTGTAGTTCTGTTTATCTGCAGTAACCAGTGTACAACTGCTATTAATCTGAATTCCTTCTCAGGGAGGAGGGGTTAGAAGTTAGCCCAGACATCTTGGATAGCTAGACAGGCAAGTGCTTTTCTTTTGCTTTCTCGGTTTATTATTATTATTATTTTAATCTTGAGGCTTCATTTGCAGATTATTCTTTGGTTTTGGAACCTGGTTCTCTCTTTTAGTCTCAAGGCATTTCCAGTGTAATCCATAACCCTCTTGAGAGGGTCCAACTTCTGTTCCCTTTTTATATAATGAGCATTTTGCTCATTCTAACTACTTTAAACTTACCTCAAGTTTTTCTTCTAAAGGTAACTGCAGTCTCACATTAAATTGTCTGTCTCTTTCAGTGCCTGTTCAGCAGGTGTTCTGTAGCACAAACTTTGTTGTGTGCCTTTCATTTAGACATCCGTTCTGGACACCAAGAATGGGCTACTGCTTGTTTGGGAATGACTCTTTGAAGTCCTGGAGAACTTAACTTGAAGAGTTTGTCAGAAACCCCTGGATAGTGTTATTTGATTCATTAAGCTGACAGCATGCTGGAAGTAGTTATCCAGACTTTGCCAAACAAAAAGAGCTAAAACATGTTGATTAATCTCATACATCCTTTTAATCTATTGCATGGCTTTTCCCCCACTTCCATGTTGTTGTTTGAGATTTTACTTTTTACCTTGTTTTTAATTTTTCTCTACCTTAGTTTTTCTTGCTGGTCTTATTTGGATCTTTTAAAAAAGCAACAAAACAATTAGAGTGAAACAGGGAGGAGTTTTTTGGCCAGATGTTGCTGTTAGGTGTGGATTTCTGGTTTATACTTAATAATGTCTGGGTGAGAAATCCAGGACAAACAACCATCTGTTCTTCTGATCCCTACAATGAATGTGGAATTTACTCTGTTGACCATATGTTTTCCATTGCTGTTGGAACAGTAAAATTAATTTGAGGCAATTGTGGTCACTTTTTCTGCATTACAATCTTTGGGCATCACAGTAGTGAATCTGAGAAAGCAGCGAATTGGGAAAATATTCATGGGAAGCTTAGGGAAAGAGAGACTCCTTGGAAACCTGTCTTTTAACCTCATGTTGTGGTTAACAAAGTCTTCAGAATCTGTCAAGACCTCTTTGCATGAACATGTGTATTTTTGTGCGTGGTTGAGATGGGAGGCGTTGGGAGGAGGCCACGTGATGAGGAACAGCTCGTTTTGCTTCCATGGGAGTGTGTGTGTGCCAGGCAGGAGTGAGAAATGCCACTGCTGGCAGCAGGCAGGGAGCTGGACTGGGGCGCACTCGGGTTTACTCCTAAGCATGGTTCTTATTAAAATAAGAATGCATAGGATATCAGGGCAAAAACCTGGATATTGCTTCAGGATTGTTACATAACTCCTTGTTACGTGTGAGTGCATGACCTGTTGCAGCCTTACAACCAAACAAACAAGCCACTTTGCTCTTTCCTGACAGCCTTCCTGGGTTCCCCAGAGCGCAGCCGACGTGCCCCACACGAGCACAGCCAACCCGATGGCGTCCGCTACTGCCGTGCCTGTAGGATTTCACTATGAAACCAAATACGTAGTGCTCAGCTACCTGGGCCTCTTAGCACAGGAGAAGCCACAGGAGCATCCTCCTCCTCCTCCTCCTCCTCCTCCAACTCAAGGTAATATTTGCATATTCATCTGTAGCCATTTACACACACGCAGTGTGTAATTGCAATTAGTTCTTTCTGCAGGGATGCAGAGGGTGAGCCTGGTGTAGTGCATCTCTTGGTGGATTCATTGAAAATTGAATAAATTTCAGTTGAGAGATGAGAGATGCTGATGGAAACAAAGCTGTTTGTATGCAGATTACTGTTTTAATTTGAGCTGTGCCAGGGCTGACACAGTAAGTGGTTTTAATCGCTGTCTTGAGCCTAGGGGGGATGGATATATATATATACATACATATATATATATAAGAATTTCAGCCCATGCTTGCTATTTTTTTGGGACACAAGTGGACGTAAGCAGGGGTGAGGTGGTGTTTACTGGCAGAAACTGAGTGGTTGCTTGAGCAATCTGCTGTGCTAAATAGTTTTGCCCAATTACATTGAGGCTCCTGTTGTTGTCAGTCAGTGCTGGTGCAGAGATGTGGCCTATGCTACTTCTGTTTATTTATTTATTTATGAGAAGTCAAGGTCTGCGTGGGGTCAGATGTTTCTCCTAGGACAGTTTTATGGATAAAAGAGGTTAAATAAATAAACAGAAGGCAGAATAAAAGAAGTCTGGTAGGTTGTGTTTCACATAAACCTAGGGGTAGAACTTTATTTTGTGGTGGCAAGCACTTAAGCAATGTTGTTTGTCAGGATTGCCGGGGTGACTTGGCACTTCTTAATGACGTTTTAGTCACTACTAGTTCTGTGATTCAGAATTTATCCTGATGAAAGGAAGATAAAAAAACACCTAAACCAAACAGAGACAGTCTTTGGAATCTTTTCTCTTTGAACAATCCTTTAAGAATGCTTATGCTGTCATTTACTGAATTTACCTGTCATGAAGTGAGAAGTTCCTGAAAAGAAAAGATTGCATCAAATTTATGACAGAATTGCTTTTCAGTTTGGCACTAAAGCATATAGCATATGCTGGTTATATATAATATATGGTATATATTATATTTAATTCATAAAATTAATCTTAGTGTATTTAAGGTATGTTTGCTACTTCCACTTTGACTGCATCTGTGGTCCACGAAAGGGGAGACACCTTAGCTGTTTCATAAAACCCTTTGTTGAAAAATGTGCTTATTTTAGCAATAACATCTTATTCTGGACATCCCACCCATTTATAACTGGGCTGTAACTGGAAATGTATTGAGTACATATAAAGGTTCAATGTGTAAGAGTCTGCTTTGTTGTATAAATACAAGATTCAGAATGGAAAATGTCAGTCTCAAAGCTTTTTAAAAATAATTTGGCTATAGTTACCTTCGAAGTATTTGCAAATTGAGGTAAAACTTTTCAACTGATTCTCATTACTGAAACCTGTAAGCTTCTAACCTGAATTACAGCAGTATTTTTAAACTTTCTGAAGAGGAAGCTACAAATGCTTATTTTGTAATTTATTACAAATAAAAATTTATTTCATCATTTATTACAAATGAAAATTTTGTAGTCACTTAAGAAGACTTTACTTCTCAGATATTGTTTAGATGTGTTAGCTTGTGTAGACAGCAGGCTGTAGTTGGATTTGCTATTAAAATACTCCAAAGCATTCATACTTTAAAACTTCTAAACAGGAAATTTTCCTACATTTTCCCCATCTTATTCCCCAAAACAGACAGTGACCACAATGTCTCCTCTCCTGGTCATGTTTCACTTTAATTAGGTCTAACTTTCAGTGGTTTTGCTGCTTTCTGATTAAAGCCTCTGGATTAAATAATTTTGCCTTACTTTCATTTTGCCCACTTGTTTCTCACTCTGTTTTGTAACACTTTGAATGGACTTCAGGCTGTATGAACTAAGCAAATACTTTATCCTTCTGCTTCAGAGTTTGTTTCATTCTTTCCTAACTCACATTTCCTGGTGGTGGTTTTCTGTTTTCCTTGCTTCTGAGAGGTTTCTTTTGTGTGCTAGCTACATTTCAAAAATCCTTTCTCCTATTTTTTCTCTCCTTGCTTGTAATTAAACAGCGTTTGAGCTGCACTCTGGTTATTTTAGAGCTCTGTGTGCATCTCCTCTGACTGCTGAGCAGTGCATACACCCAGGCTGCATCTCCTTGTTGTTTGGCACGTGGCTGATGCCTGCTTGCCGTAATCTGCTCCCCTTGCTCCATGTTCTCCCCTAGGAGAGCCCATAATGGATATTTCCTGCCCTGCCTAATGCACTGCTGGGAGGTAGCTGGGTGTTAGGGTCCCAGGGCTGAGAAACATGGTTTTAGAACAAGAGACACAGGAGAGCTGGGAAATGGAAAGGAACAGTTGTTGTCTGGAATCCCGTCATGAGGAGGAGACTTCTGGCTTTAGTAACAGACACAACAGAGATAACAACAGCTCAACATTGCTTCCAGCTTGTCAGTGTGTTTTCCAAGCACCCTCACCAGTTGTTGGTACAACACTTTGAGTGATCCCACGTTCCTTCCATCGTGAATTTCTGTGGCACTTCAAAATCTGGTCAGGAGTCTTTCTGTTCTATGGCTGAACACCATTGATTTGTGAATTGAGAGGATTCCAATAAAAAACCTGGCCGTAATCTTATTTTGCTTTGATTTGGTTATTGTGCTGGCAGATCTTTCATAGCAAGCAATGAAGCAGGAATTTTGGCTGTTGTCTGTTTCCTTTGCAGTTGCAGAACACTCCTGTATTTTGTGTTTCATTCATATGAGGCACTGACTCTGGCTTGTAGTACTTTTCCTTCCGGATGTTTCTTAGATCCAAATGAGACTGTACTTCTGGTCTGTTTTCTGAATCATATCCAGTATAGTGGGAATATCCAGGAGGACAAGTTTTAGCTTGCTCTGATGGTGTCGATGCCTTAGGTTTTAACTTTTCTGTGTTCCCAACCCTGCCCTGCCCAGTGTCACTCTGCAGTTCCCTGGAGCTCGTTCAGTGCTGTTCTCTCATGCTCACACACACACAACAAAGCCTCTCCAGCTCTCCAAGGACACCCAGACCCTCCTAGGCCCAACAACTGCAAACCACAATCCTGGGGACAGGGGGGCAAGCTTGGGCAAATTCCATCCTTGCCTGGCTTCTGCTTGGGGAATTGATGCTGAGATCCAAGTGGGAAGAACTCGTGAGCTGTCCTTGTCCATGTTGGGATGCAGTGAGGCAGGAGCCTCTGGAGCCCAGAGTGTACCTCTGAAGGCCTTTCCAATCAATCCCTCCTCTATTCCTTTATTCCTGTCTGCTCTCTGTTTCTAGGGAACCATTTAAGGCATCAGTGTTAACCTCCCTGTCTCTCTGAGTGGGAGAGTGAAGGACTCCTCTAGAGGGCAGTTCAGTGCAGGATCCCAATTACAGCCACCTTGTGTCACCCACTGGAGCATCTTCTGCCTTTCCCTTGCATGTGTACAGAACACGGGAGATAAGCAGAAAAGGCACACTAGGTGTTGTTAGGTGTTGTTAGGTGTTGTTAGGTTTTCTGTGTCTCCCTTGAGCCTTCTTCTGCAGTCTCCCAGATTTCAGTGAAGTTTCAGCACTGCAGTTAAACTAGAAAGCTTTACCTGGTGGGTCAAAGACACCCAACCAAAAAATGATCCTTCCCAGCAGGAGTGCTACTATTTTATCTCTGCTAGAACTGGTAGGAGAGACTGAATGCTTTTGTTTGTTCCCCTTCCTTTCCTCCTACCATCATCTGCCTCTGTTTTCCTGCATTTTGTACTAGGGTTTTTTTTCTGGTATATGTCTTTCTGCTTCAAAAACTTAGATAAGAATAAAACCTTACAATAGGTTGATAGGTTTCCAGTTAAAACTTCTCTTCTTTTTTGCAGGCATAATGTGCTTTGCAAGACTGATGGTTTTTGGAGGGTTTTTATTCAGTGAATACAAAATTCTGAGAAATTACATAGAAAATTACCTCACTGTGTTTCCTTTTGGGTCTCTTGGTTGGTCTTGGTTTTGTTGCAAGAAGGATTGCTTCAATTACAAGCACTGAAATCACTTCTTGCTTCAAGCAAATAAGGTTGATCTAAATCAACACTTGATGAGCCCTTGGAAATTTTTATTTTGCTATCTTCTCTTCAGCATAGGGACTGAGGAGAGAACCATCCACAGTATTCCAGACTCTTGAAGAAAAGACAGTTTTACTGGACAAGCCAATCTTTTAGCATTACAGCTCTATAGTAGTCTGTAATGGATTTCAGTGTCCCCAGAGGTAAATCCAGCAAATTTAACTGGCCAGTACTTTGAGAGATTTTTCTTATTAATGTTGCCAGAACAGTGATTCTGCATAATAGTCACTGCAGTTTATTTAAAGCAAAATCCATTAGCAGTAAATTCTGTTACTTTTTGGTGGGTTTTCAGGTAGGTGGACTGTTGGGGTGATGGCTTCTTGCCTAGCCTTTCACCGTCACTCCCTGTAGTTAAGATGAAGCACAAGAGACATAGGTTTTTTTTGTTTGAACTTAGTTGTCTATTGGTTTTTATACAGTTTTAGAAGTTGTGAGTTTTGTTAACAAAGTTAACAATAGTGGTTTTTTGGTTTTGTAAAGTTTTTTTAAAGACTTTTAGTTTAATAATGATTTGTTACTTAAATTATTTTTATTTTTAACTCAATATTTTAATTTTTAAGTTTAGCAGTGCAAATTTTTTGTTTAATTGTAACATGTTATTTAAACTTATGAAGAAAAAGGAAGAAGAAAGTGAAAAATAAGTATTTAGCTTCTGCTCTAAAATTTCTATCTTGGTACATATGTATTACTATATTTTAAAACTTTAAATCCCAAATTTTTCACTCTGTGACACCACACTTTTTATTTAAAGTACACACATGTGATTTTAAAATCATCACTCAATTTTGGAAGCCTATCCCAAGGCTTCAGATCAAATGCAGTGTTTTGTTGTGGAACAGTGCCTTCCAGCACAGAGAATTTAAAATTCTCAGCTTCTAGGGTCCCAACAGTGGACAATGTTATCAATGTTATCAACTTAGATAAATTGATAAAACACATAGAGTAGCATCACCTGTGTAAGTAGATGTGGTTTTAGGCAACAGATGAGTTGAAATATTTAAAATGTGTGGAAGCATTCAGTTTTCTGTTCATTAGACTGTGGAGGGATGCTTTGTGTTTCTTCAGAACTCTTGTCATACCTATAAGTATGGGTTCAGACTCAGAAAATAATTATCAAGTATTGGCAAACATCTCTACACTTCTCCCCCTAAGTCACTCTCATTACAGGAGCTTCCACTCTGCTGCAGTTGTTAGTATTGGTAACTTTTCAAGTGAACCAAAGTATTTTGGTTTTGTGATTCCATGTATTTGTATTATAAATGTTTCTTTGTAGTTCATCAAGGAGTGACTTTTAATGTATTTCTCTTTTTCAATCTATTTCCCCATGAGCTTGTGGCTGTGACAGACATTGCGAAGAAAAGTAGTTTTTCTGTGTTTTCCTTGACAGAGTGAAAAATCTTAAATAATCCCTTATCTTACAGAGCATCTGAAAGATTTATAGTCAGTGCCACTGCTGCATGCTGACATAGATTAGTCAAGAGGTGAGCAAGGTTCTGGCAGTTTTGCAGTTTCCCCGAGGTGCATGCTAGCCAGAGTGCTTTAATCCAATTATTGTGCACAGTGTTCTTTTGACCATTTATTGTCTTTTTGGAATTACCATATGAAGTGCTGTATGTAGTTAGTGATCAAGCCATTTTCATGATTTCTCACACACATGGTACCTACTGTTGTAGGCCTGTAGGAAATGAAGGAGTTTTTTTAGGATGTTTTAGCTTGGATCATGAACTTAACTTGTTAGAGACTTTCCTCTTAGGGCAAACATACCTGTTTGGGCTGTAAAGATTCACACTGTAGGTCAGAACAATCCAATTAATGCTGATAAGGGAACTATTCCCTGAACTGAGGCAAGGAAAGGGAGCTTTTTGGAGTGTGAATTCCCACTTGATTAAGCCTCCTCTCAAAAACAAATAAAAACCACCAAGAAACAAAAAAACCCACCACCACCACCAGACAATCAAAAAAAACCCCAAAACCCAAACAAACAAAAATCCCCCAAAACCCCAAACAAACAAACAAAAAAAAACCACAATCAAAAAAAACCCAAAAACCTGCTAGTTGGCAATATCTTGTCTCTTTTTGGTTGGTAATATTTTAGACTTTTTTAGTTTCTTTTAAGCTGAGCCTTTGTGTGGTTTATAAGGAGCTTCTTTTAAACATTTCTGAAATTGAGGGCTACATCTATGTGTGGCAGTCCATGTTCTGGAGTTTGCTGGGGTGATGGATGTGCTTTTCTTTAAAGGAAAGAGATAAATACATTTGTAAAGAGATTTTGTATTTCTTTGTCACTTCTCAGTGCTTACAGTAATTTTAGAGTCTTAATGTTTTAAAAAGTCTGAGACGTTAAAGAAATACTGCAGTCATGCTGAAAGGAAATTTCTAAGTCCACTGTACTGAAGTTAATATAGAGACCTAGAACTCAACAATGAAGGTATTGCTAAATTAAAATTACAGGCATGAAAGAAAAAAATTCAGGGGCAATCTGTGACATCAGCAGCTTGCTTTTCAAATCATCCTGCATTCCCTTGAACTAAAAAGGCAGAAGATCTTTTCAGCCTCTCCTTGTAGTTGCTGTTGTCGCTTGTTAGCCGAAGTTTTGGCACAAGCACTGTAGAATGAGATGTGCAGACTCTGCAGCTCTGATGAGTGACTTCCCATCCCTCCTCCTCCTGGGATCAAACCTGGCAAACAGGTTAGTCTTGTGTTGTTCCTGAGCTTCTGAAGTTTTACTGAAGTATTACATTTATTTAGTAGTCCAATGGTCCCTGTTGTGATGCCTGATGGACTTTCAGAATGCATTTTCCTCTGCTTTTTAGGTTACTTCCAAATACCTGAAACCCAAAATCTTAACAAGAACATAATTGTGCCAAAGGGAACATTTATTCTATAAATAGAAAGTAGAATGCACTAACTTGGTTGTGTAAGAACATGTCACAGAGGTTTGTTGTGCCTCTGGGCTGGGAAGAGGCCTCGCAGAGTTGGTTTACCAAAAGCCCAGAAGAGGCAAACCCATTTCTTGAGCAAAGGAGAGCATTCAATGCTTATGGCTTTTACAAGCACCATTTCTGGTGTGACTGTTTGCATCCTCAATAATGAAAATGTATCTAAAATAAGCTGGTTTTACTTGGTTTTTCTATCTGTTTGTGACTTGGAAGTTGGCTAATTGAGAAAAATATAACCCCTCACTTGGGACCTTTGCTGTTGGCATATGCTGTTCTCCAATACTGCGTGCAGTGTTTGCTGGTAGCAGTCAACATCCAGGAGATGCAGAAAGCTGAAATCCATTTGTTATCAGGGGAATGAACAGTGCAAAGTCACTGCTCTGGGAGGGGTAGGGTTTTGATGTTCTGGCACGACTGAATAGTCAGGTGCTCTCAGAAGAATAGTCAGAATCAGCAGCTGCTGCAAAGTTGTGGGTGTTACGAGATGGAAACCATTGACTGCAGTGCTGATTATCTAAACAGCTCTTTTGTAGACTGGCAGCAGTGGAATTTCTCTTCCTTCCATTTTCCGGGTGACTTCTTATCAAGTATGACAGCTTGTCGTGTGTGATCATCATCACGTTAGTCCCGTGAGAATGGGTGCTCCTCTGAGCACCCTGCTCCCTTCCACACAGGGGGAGCACAGGTTCACACAGGGCTTGCCACTTGCACACACTTGTTGCACTTGGCTCTGAAGCAGGGGTTCAGTTCTTCAGAGAAGCCATTGGCAGGGACTGACAGGGAATTAACCAAAAAGGGGAACAGTTTGCTCCTCTCTGGAATTTATTACTCAGAGTGGCAAAGAGAGACTACTTGGGAAGGGATTTAGGAAGCTAAATAAAGTTGTTCTGAACACGTCGGGTTAAGTAAAATGGAATTAAACTGATTATCCTTTGTTCTTTTAGACTGGTCACAGAAATATATTAAAACATTTTACACTGACTTAAGCATACATTGGTTTAGAGGGGTACTAGTGCTGAGTTTTTAAGCATTAACACACTTTCAGTGGGTCGATACAGCGGATTGTAAACATTTTTTTCAGTTGTAGGAGACATTGTCTAGTGGTTTTTTAAATACAGAAAATGCATAGTGTACCTCTGTAGTGGATAGCTAACTTCACATCCCTGTGTGTTAAGTGCTTTTATGGTTCTCACACACCTCTTATGAAATTTAGTGATTATATGTGTCCATTGTGGAAGAAAAGGGAAGGCAGCACAACACTGAAAGTGAGTTCCAGCAGCGAAATCATTCACAAGACCACCAAATTATGACTTAGTGCCTTCAAAACATGCAAAAAGATGTGCTAGAATGCTCCACTGGCTGTTGACTTCAGGGAAGTCCTTTACCTGAAGATCTGGATGTGAAATGAAGGTGATGAGGAGGAAATTGAGTCAGTGACAAATCCTTTCCGTTTTTGTTTTCTTCAACTGAGTGAAGAATGTCCATAGAGCAGAATATTGTCTGGATGCTCTGGTAGAGCTGTAGCCCTTGGTGTAGGTGCAGAAAGGCTGAGGTAGGTTGGTTGGTTGGTATTTGGGTGAAGAGGTGGTGGGCATGGGTAACCAGAAGCTCAGAAGGTGGTGTGTGAGTCGTGGGTGTGAGAGAACATGAAGTCCCAAAGAATGTCTTCAGAAAAAAAAGAATTCTGAGGAATATTATGGAGCAATTCCATTTTATCTCTAAGTAGGACATTTTAAGGAGTGGAGTGAAAGGAAGAAGAAAATTTCAGTGGTGGACCCTTGGTTGGTGAAGTTCAGTGAAAGCAAGAAGTGAAGCAGTTAATGGAACAGTTCATGTAATGTGCTTTTTTCTTTGGGTTTGAAAACATGCCTGAAAGCTGATGGGAGAAACAGAGATGAGCAAACCCCAAGAAAAAAGCAGCTAAATAGCAAGAGTTTTGAGTTGAAACTCTGTCAAGGACATCTAGTCTTTGTGTTAGTACCATCCTATAAAATTTACTTGAGTAGTAAATTACCTTACCTTCACCATACCACCTTGTGTTGGAAATGCTGACACTTAGCAGGCAGTTCCTGAAAGATTCAAAGGCCCTAAATACCTCGGATTGTTTGGAAACACTTTTGTGTCTCTTGGTGCAGCATAATGATTCAGGTGGTTGAGAGTCTGTGTAATCCTGACTGATATGGCTGGAACAACTTTTTGTTACCAATATTTAGAGTCAGCACATAGAATATGTCCTTGTAATTCCAAACCATGGCATGTGAACTTCTGGGGATATGTAGCCTAAATTTCTTGGTTAGGAGAGGAGAATTGACAATTGACTGACTATTGTGGAGTCCTTTGCCTCTAGTCTTACTTGTGAACCCAGTCTCAAATTCTTTCATTGTGGCCTGTAGGCTCCTCATGACCAGGGAAATGAGGCACAGTTCACAGGTTTCAGGATTCTTCATTGATGTCACTGCACAATTGCTCTGAGAATGTTGTAGGTTTTGCAGGCATCAATATAAATTTTATATTTTGCTACTAAAAATCAAGTTTGTGCCAGAATGCTTTGTTTTGGTGTAGTTTGACAAAAAGTGTATTAGGTTTAATGGCTGCTTGTTTATGTGCCTTGGTTTGAGTTTGGTCTTCATTTGAAGATATTGCTTTTAAAGCTGCTATGTATTCTGTTTGAAGCCTTACAGGTTTGGTTTTGGTTTTTGGTTTTTGGTTTTTTGCTTATATTTAAAGCACCAGTTCTACCTGGAATAGGAAGTTTATCTATTTCTGGGTTCATGTAATAAAACTTTTGTATGAAGTCCTCTTGAGGGATTATACTTGTTGCTGTCTGAAACAGAACTTTCACCTTGAATTCCTTTATACTTAATATTTCAATACCATTTTCCATTATCTACCTTGTTTGAAACATGGAATTCAAACACTTGAATGATTTCTCTGGTTTCTTTCAGGGACTCAACAACAGCTCATGGCACAACATGCTTTGGAGAAAGAGGCATTGGAGAAGATTAAAATAGAAATCGAGGAGGAGCTAAAACATCTTGATGAAGAAATCTTGGAAGGTGCTCTTCAGGTTTTCCCGTTTCAATCCATAATCTCTATGCACTGTAATGGTGGTTAATTTGTAACAGGTACTCTAGTTAAAGAGATTTTTGAATACACTGAATCTCTTTATCCTCCTCCCCCCACAAGATTTGTACACATTGTCACATGGAGTAAAATAGTTAAACGTTACCATTTGGAGTGGTGGAGCCTGGCCAAAGCAAACAACTGGATGACATTTAATAGGCTACTATAAATAATGAAAAGTAAGCAGCCCTTAAGCTGCTGCAGTTGATGGCAGAAATCCTCAGGAGCTAATATTTCAAGGAGTGTGGACTTAAACCATCAGATTTCTCCCTTCCACCAGGTTTATTTTTTGTGATGTGCTTTGACCTGTGGGTGTGGCTTTTATAGGACTCCCAGCAAGGAATGATTTCAAACCCATCTTTGCTTTGCATGTGTGTTGCAAATTGGAAATCTGAAATAGAAAAGCTTTAGAGCTGTTTAAGTTCATTCATATGGAGCTTTCTGAAAAGTTTTCAACTGAGAAGGAAAAGGTTATATGAACAAAATAATATTTAAAAAAATGATACTTTAGTACTGCTGCAGAGATGTCCATGTGTGGGCAAATTTACCATGAAAAGAGGCTCTTTACTGCTCCATCAGGGTTGGCATCAGCTTGAAATGGGAGAACAGCTGCACATTCAGCAAACTTGCTGGTTTGGGATGCAGTTGTGAAACAAGAGCTGGAGGGGAAATGTAGTTCAAAGTTATCTCTGCCTTGTAAGTAGCATTTTCAGAATGTATTTGGACAGTTTTTACTCCTATTTGTTCATTGCATGCTTTGACTGCACAGCTGTGATTTTTTTTGTCCCTCATGTAAACTGTGTTAACTGCTGGGATAAGAAATTTGACTGTTGATGTTCTTCTGTGAATCTGTTTTATTTTGTATACCTTCTTCTCTCAGCATTTACCACTACAGGCTTTGACTGCCACACTTCCCCAGTGTTCAGCCCTGCCAATCCAGAGAGCTCAATAGAAGACTGCCTGGCTCATTTGGGGGAGAAAGTGTCCCAGGAGTTGAAGGAGCACCTGCACAAAGCACTGCAGAGCTTGCTTAGCAAGTGAGTTTCCATTTGCTTTTTCAAAGGGGAGATGTTTCCTTTTGCACTGTGAAATGCTGAGGTTGGGACTGCATCTTGTATTGCATTTCTTTGTTTTTCAATGTTCCTTTATCTGTCTGGGTTTATTTATTTTTTTTTTTAATTCTGCAATGTAATGTGCAAATATTTCTTTGTGGTATTTTGCCCTTTGCAGAAATGTAAGTTCTAAAAATTTTCTAAGCTTTTGTTACTGAGTTTCTGAGGCTGCTTCAAGCAGTTTGAGTTGCTGGTGAAACTGGCAGCTGCCATTGCCAGTTTCATGAGTGCTGGGCTGTAGCCACATGAAATTCTTTGGCCTTACAGCTAAGAGTGGAGCTGAAGGTGTGTTTGTGGGGCTGGCCCATGATGGGTGGGAGAGTTTCCCTGAAAGGATGGTAGTTAGAAACCTTGTGACCACCCTTCAGGTACACATCTGAAGCAGATGTGGGCCCCTGGGCTAACCTTGGTGCCTTAACAGCTGTCCTGCCAGTTTGAATTAGCACACTTTGAATAGCACACTGCAGTTGACATGTTACTATCTTTCTTAATGTCTTTGCAAATTGGTACAGTTGCTGTGGTTGCTTGGTTTTCTGTTATAAATTACCAGCCTGAAATGTAATGGATTCACATGAACTACTTGGGGCTTTTCTGAGTGACCTCCAAAATGTGTGGGTAGAGAGCTGGAGTTGGGAGGTGTTGCTTTAGGAACAGTTGCATAAATGCAGCTGTGCTTTGAAGTGGTTCTAGCTTGTTGACAGCCTGATGTTCTAGGCTTCCTCGGTTTTCTATAGGAAAATATTTGCATTCCAAGTACTTTTTTTGTTCATGTATGTACATACATAGAGTCTGAAATGCCTGTGAAACCATGTTGCCTTTTTCTAAGGCAAACTAGAGTTACTGTTTAATCTCTTGATAATATCCTTCCTGCAGCTGTTGCTGCTCTTCTCATCCCACTGATTGATTTGGATTTGGTTTCAAAGAATTAATGTACCAAGGAAGTCAAGAGAGTGCCCTTAAAATGACAAAACCAAATTATGTTTTCCTCACTGTGCTTTAACTCTGTTCTTTTCCCCCTGTTGCTGGAGCAGTGCTATTTGACGCAATACTTATTTATTTGGCTTACATTTTCCTGCCCTCTTGCATGCATATAAACAAGTGTTAGGGTACAGTAGGCTGCTGGATCATGACAGGTTCCTGGAGTTCAATAAGCAGTTTTCTGTCTAGTGCCAGTGACCACCATTTCCATTAAACTGAAGTCTGAACTTGCCTTTTGTAATGGCATGGCTGAGGACAGCTGCTTTTGAAGCAGTGCATCTTCTGCTGTCACTTGGCAGAAAGCCTTTAGTGTCACTGACTCTTAAATGCCATTTTGGAGGAAAAAGTATGGAATTTCATCATCCCAAATCAGAGAAGTAGAGATGTGATAAATCTAGAACAGAGGTATCTACTGAAATATGAAGGGGTTTTGTGATCACAAGTGTTGTTTCTTGCAAATAAAGGTTTCAGCTCTGATGCAGTTAAGCAGTCTGTGTTGGTCCTTTTATTGTTTATAACATTTTACTCTGCATTGGCCTCTAGCTCAGGTATGAATTTTTTAGTGGAGTGTTCTATCTTTAAAGAGTCTTGAATTATAAAAAAAACACATATGCAAGACCTTAGAAATTTTCTAGCATATCAGAGAACCTGCTTATCTAATGTCTTTTAAGTTGTAGAATATCAAATTATTAGGAAATTCACTAAACCAGTTATATGAAAATGTGTAAGTGGGAGAAGGTGATGCCTTCCTGACCCCATCTGGTGCTGGTGTTTTATGTCCTGAAACATGAGACTCGTTAGCTCTTGAAAACTCTTTGCTGTAATACATGAAAATATTTTGTTCTCTGGAAACTGAGAATTTTCTTTTTATTCACCTTCTTTTGTTTCCTTTTATAACTTTCAGTGTTGGTTTAACTTCTGCAGGCCAGTGACGTATCAGGAATACCGGGAGCGCACGCAGGAGGCAGCTGCTCATGCCAGTGGATGGAACAAGGTACCAGATCAGTGACTTTCACTTGGATGTGTCTCGTGTCTCTTTGATGTCCATATTCTTTGTACTGGGTGCACTTGTGCTTCACAGAGGGCCAAGAATAGAAAGAGCTTGGTTTTAGTATGAAATAAATTGCACTCTCGGAGCAGTAGATATGCACATCGTGGGTAGTTTTGTAGATAATTGAGCTAGAAGTTATTGAATGGAAGTGTTAGGTCAACTTTTCTTTAGGCCTGATGGCAGAATGATTTTTTGCTTTTTCTTTTATACCCCTCTCACACACTCTTTTCTAGTTTGATGTATTCTCAGTGCTTTTAGCCCCACACTTGTACCTCCCCAAGGCTGAGAACTCAGCTCAGCCCCACGGCACCATTAAACCAGGAGAGCAAACATCCTGGGAGCCCCAGACACCAAGGGCCTCTCCAGAAGACATTTTTGTAAACTAAAATAAGCCTATCCAGAGAAAAAGTTCCTCAGAACAAGAAGTTCACTTGCGCCTCTCATTAAAAGATCTTTGATAAATATGCTAATTTTGCAAAGCCTATAATTGGGTGTATTTCAGTATGACAAGGTGCATGCATTTTCAAAGCATTCCACCTGGACGAAATGCTGTACCCAAAAATCCTGAAATAAATAATGAAATAAAAACCCCCTTTTCCCCATAAACCATGTTTCAGTTTTAATTTTAAGTCCAGAAAAAGGCATCAAACCAGTAAAATGAAATGTTAGACATGTTGCTTGACTTGTTTTTTTTTTTAATTCCCAAAAGAGGTTAATTTCTGCAGCAGTTTTGGAATGAAATCTGAGACAGTTTTTTCATAATACTTCTATATGCTTTCCCTGCTCCAGTGTCAGGCTTAAAATATGTGTAAAAAAGAGTGCTGAACGTGGTGAAAATAAAAATTGACAGTATCTTTATGATATTTAAATTGTTCAGAAAAAGTAAGGATGGTGTTCCTAACTGGTTTCAAGAGTAGTTGTCTCAAATGATAGGAATCTTCTTTTTTAAACAAAATGCATATCTGTAAATGAATTATCTTAAAATACTTTTAATTTACAATGAATAGATTATTCTTCCCAGACTCATCTTTCATTAATCATTCAAATTCATCACCTTGATCATTCTCTGATGGGTTCAGTGGGCATGAAGAAAAGAACGAAAGAATGAAATAACCACTTGCAAATTTAATCACAATTTGAGGGTTAAAATGTTAAGGTTAAATTTAAAATAGAACAAGAAATCTTTTTCCCCCTCTTTACATTTCGTTTCCAGAAAGACTTTTCCCTGACTAGATTACCCTGCTTGCTTCAGAAGCTGTTCTTCTAACCAAGGGTGTGGGCACTTGTAAAGCAGTTTAATAAACATTGCATGACAAGTTAGTGCCCGTGGCTCCAGCAATTATCATTGCTTTATGTGTGTGCTCTTTCAGTTTGTCATCTTGTGATTCACAGCATTTCAGTTTAAACAACCATGAAATGTGATTATCAAGAAGGTGGCTTAAGCTAGCACATTGTACTCTTCAGCTGGTGGAAGCTAAAACCAAGCATAAACCCAGGCCTTGTGGCTCAGCTGGCAGGGGAGGAGGTGCTTGGGGCTTCTCAGGTCACTTTGCTTTGGGTCCCCACCTCTTGGAGATGCAGCCCTGGGTGGATGAATTTGGGGGTTTATGATTCAGCCTTCATTGCTGCTGCATTCCTGCAGCCCCTGGGGCTCGTGGATTTTGGTTTCCATCAGCTTGTGGTGGAGAGCATCATCCAGAATGTCTTTGTCATCAACTCTGCTTGCCCAAAAACATGTAGTCCAAAAGCAAACCAGAATGGAAATTTTGTGCCCTAGCAGAGCATCTGTTTGTATTGTTTTTGAGGTAGCTTGGAGCTCCAGGAATGCTCAGCAGTTCCTTCAATAATACTTGTTTTTGAGGAGATGGAATACATTTGTGTTGGTTTCATTTCCTTTTAATTTCCTTTATCATCTCAATCAGAATTGTATTTTATAACAGAAGAGATCGAGATACCTTTCCTCTCATCTCAACTTAATTTTTACTCTGAAGAAGCTGTTAGAAAAACATGTTGGTGTTGGATTCTATAAAGGAAAAGGGTCTTCATCTTTTATTTGAAATAAAATAAAACCAAATTCCAAACCACTTCAAAAAGGGCAAATTGAATTTCTATAATTAAATAAACATAATGAAAGAATTTGAAATCCTCCACTGCTGAGTTTTTACACTTTTTTGCTTAAAACAGAATATTATATATATGCATACAAAATGCATAATGCCATCATTGTCCATCATCTGAAAGGATAACAGATCCTGGTTTTGAGAGCCAGTTGAACTGGTGAGTGGATTAACAGTCAGCTTAGTGTCCCATTCCTACTGATTAACAGGGGCAAAGAATAATGCAACAAAAATGTAGGAAATAATCATCTGAAGAATTAGATTAATATTAGGTTGAAATAGTCAAAAGGTACACAGAATTGCAGTAGTTTTGGATATAGCTTCCTCAAAGCCTCTGAACCATCTTTGTAATATTTTTTTGGTGTACATTTAAATTTGTAATGCTGCACAATGGGATTGCAATAGTATAATGGACACGAGTGTTTCATGTACACAATCAGCTATCTTCTGATAGTAAAGTGGGTTTTATAATATTTTCTCCTGCCAGCTATTTTTTGTGTATGCTTTTCTTCAGTCAAAATATAAATAGTCCCTAGCAGTCCTTCCCAGGCATCCTGATGGAGGGAGTTGTGGTTGCTTTGAATTGCAAAGGCTGTATTTTTACTTCTCTCTAGTTAAATCTCACACCATTCACACAGCTGCTCTTCTGTACAGTTCTGTTGTTAACTTTTCTGGAAGTCATTTCTTTCATGGATTTAAGGGCAGTCTCATGCAAATGTGCTCCTGTTCCTGCTGGGGCTCGGAGGCAGAAGTGTCAGTAATTTCTGCAGGAAAGGAGAGCTGGGTGGTGATTGTTGGTCTGTGCAGGACTGGATGGTAGAGTTTGAGTTTGGTCTCTCACTCTGAGGCCTGAAGAGGCTTGCTGAATTTGGGGGGAATGGATGGATTAGGCATCAAGCTGGCAAAGGAAGAAGGCAACAATCATGTTTTCTATGCCAGTGTTTGAGCTCCCTTCATTTCCCAAGCAGCTTTTTCTTGCCTTTGTTTCTCTTGCCTTCAGCTTACAGTAAATGTCAAATATTTTGAGATCTCAGTGTTCATGCTGCTGTAGAGTTATGTGGGTGTGCCCAAAGCCTCTGAAAGATATCTAGCCTTGACAGCTTGGGGTTTTTTGATCCAAAAAAGATTGAAGTTTCCTCTGACACCTCATTTTGACCTGCTCCTTGTATCTGTGCACTGTGATCTTGCACCTCTTCTGCCTCCAAGTTGAGATTAATTGCAAGAAACTCAAAAAACCCAGACACTTTTAAAATTCAAACACTTTTAAAATTCTGGCACCATGACATTCCTAGTGAAGTGTGAACAGATACCAATGTTTGTTCATCACAGAACAATACTATAACTTGTCTGCCACAGTCTTGACTCCTTTGTTAATCTGGAGCATCTTAAATTTATCAGATGGAGCATCTTAAATTTATCAGATTATGGACATTTTTTTGTTCCTATCTGGTTTTAATAGTCAATCTCAGTGTGAGGCCACCATGAATTTAGTACAAATCTCAATTTCAGCTTACTTTGCCTATATCTTAGTCCAGCTTTGCACCCTAAGGTGTGATTTCTGGGAATAGTACTGCAGGATATTTACAGTAAGGAAAACCAGGCTGAAGGGGGAAGAGACAGGAAAAGGAAGGAGGCATTAGGAGTTCAGTATGAGCAGTAGTAGAGCCTTCATCTCCCCTGTGCAGCTGGGAAACAGCATTCCAGTCTGCACAGTGAATAGATGTGCAGTGCAGTTGCCTCAATTAAAATGCAGTAAAACAAATATTTTTCTCTTGTGTCATAATAATGCTTTTTCAGATGCTAATGACCTCAGTTCATACCAGTTTCCTGACCTTGGCGAGGTGCTGCATATGAATGTTGCCCAGAGGGCCACTTGTGTGCTCTAGGAGAATAAATTTAAAGTTTAAAAGTTTGACTGTGTGTTGTTTAGGCAAACAAAAACATAATTTCAGAAGGAAGTGTCTAGAACTGTATGATGTGAAGGAGTTGGATTCACAGTCTTGCATCTGCCAGAGCAATTTAGGTTAAGGCTGAGCATTCAGTTAAAAGGTCTCTAAAGAGGAATAGGAAATGAGGGAGGAAAATCTCTGTGTGTTAAATCTGGCATCAGAGGGAGAGTTTGACATGGAAAGGGCTTGTGTTTGTCCTTTTGAACATGTTTATAATGTTATGCTGCTGGTGGAGGTGTTTGTTTCTGTCCTGTCTCAAAGCCAAGTGTGAACTTCTAGAGACTGGTGCAGTGTTCCTTTCAAGGATGTGTCTGAGTTTGCTCTTTGCATTTGGATTTGTATCCCTTCGAGCTATTTGCGATGTTGCATCTTTCCACTTCTGGTGTAGCAAGTTCTGGACCTGTTCTGCTTCTCTACCTGAATCCTGTGTTGGGAAAAAAGTGGGGCTTAAGAAAACACTGCAGTGGTGTTCTGTGAAATTCTCAAGTTCAACTGTGGGTTTTTGCTTAGCAGATTAAGTGCTTCTTTTTCAGTGCATTTTACTGTGTGTTTGCCTTGTGTCTTCTCAGAAATGAAGTGATTAGTCCCTGGTCTCTTTGGACATGAAGATTTATGCCTTTTCTGTGGACACATGAATTCTGCTCTAGCTGCACAGCAGTGTTGATAATGCTTCTTGTATTTATTCACAACTCTTTGTTTTTTGAAGGTCTTGGTGCCCCTGGTTCTGTTACAACAATTTCTGATGGAGTTGACCAGACGGGGCCAGGAGCCACTGAGTGCCCTTGTGAACTTTGGGGTGACATATCTAGAAGATTATTCTGCAGATTATATCATTCAACAAGGAGGATGGGTAAGAAGACTGTGTTTAACTTTAATACTTTGTTCAAACCTTATTTGTAACCATGATCCCAGTAGGAGTGAAAGCTAAGAGGGGTTGCTAGTAGTAAGCAGGTGCAAGAAGGAATGACTCAGAAAAAGAAATAAAAAAAAATAATCAGGAGGTCAGGACCAGAAAGGGATCTTTGGCAGTCATCTATTTCTCTTCTCTGCCCCAAGGCAGAACTGACTTTCACCCATTCATTTCTGATGTTGATATTAAAGACCTGTGTGATTGGACTCCACAATTTCCTCAGGCAGTCTGTTCCAGTTCTTTGCACGTCTGGTTTGTTGGGACTGCTGCTGAAATTGAAAAGGTCCTTAGGTGTCAGATAACAATTAATTTTCATAGAGTGTGCATTAAGTTGCTAATTTGTTGCAGTTTGGTGAGCTTTGTGCTTCCCTGTTAATATTCATGGAGCACTGCATTTGGAAGCAGACACCTGTAACAAGAGGTTCTGTGCCCAAGAGGTTCCTCTTTTTGATGGTATCTTCATCCTCTGGTGACTGCTGGAAAAGGTATAGGGGTTTTTTCCTCCTCTTAAATTTCAGAGAGTTTCTTAGCAGATAAGTAATTGGGGGACACTTCATACAGAAATGTCAATAGGTACTAATTACTTTTTATAATAAGTGATAGGTAATGCATATTAGACTTTATAGCTGTGTGGGAACATGGAAAGAATGAGCAATCAGGATTTCTTTGTGCCGCATGTTTCCTTGCAGAAATCTTTAATTCATGGTAAGCAGTGTTCCTGAGTCATGGCATGCTGAGAAAGTTTCATTTAGAAATACTTCAAAAAGACAGCTCACAGCTGATGTGCTGGGTCTTGAAGGCTGAGCCTAAGATTACTGGGTTTGGGAAGGATGCCAGATTTGAGTGGAATTAATCTGGGATTTGTGATATGGCTCCAGCAAGCAGATTTATTCTACAAAGAAAAGCTGTTCAGGAAAACCCAGGGATAAAAAAAAAAGTGCTAGTAGGAAAAATCTCATTGAGAAGCTTCTCGTATTTTAAGAGTGTACCTGAGGGGTTTTTTTTAAGAGCAGTTTGTTCCAGAATTTCTGCACATCTGCACCATCTTTGTCTGTTCCCTTCCCAGCAATTGTGGAGAACAGTTCTCAAGGCCTGCAGGAGAGATTGTTTGTCTTTAATGGACAGAAGCACTAACAGTGTGCAGCCAAATGACCTTAGGTCATTCGATAAATGCATTCATATCTCAAAGTATTCTCATCCCAGGGCAGGCCCTTACTTGCAGCTTTTAGACAGATCGATATTAGTGCTTTTTTGCTTTTCTGCCTTGTTTTTTGACCTCCAAAAGGGCTGTGCTCTGTTCTCCAGCCCCTTTTTGAGGCCTGCTGCAAACACACTTCATAGGGTGCAGAGCTACTGAAAACAAGCAGCTTTCAGCACAGCCTGTGAGGGAGGGAGGGAGGGAGAGAGGGAGGGAGGGGAGCTGTGCTTTGTGTTTGGGTGACTGTGCATGGATGTACAGATCCGTGGCCAGCGGGCTCTGAGCGTGGCTGGGCACATCCAGCCAGGCAGAAAATCACACTGACACAGGCAGGGCAGCAAACAAGCCAGAGCTATTTTTGAAACAGCACAAGAGGCGAGGAAAGAGACAAGGTGATGAAAATCCTTTCCAGATGAATTAATGTAGCTGCACTAACCTTGTGAGTTGCTCTGGGGATGAACTTGGGGACCCACTGGGCATGTGGCTTTTTGTGGAGGAAGGGGAATACATGGTTATGTTGTATTTTTTCTTCCCTGTAAGGAAAAGGTTCATTTTTACCCCGTGGCATGTTCTGGGTTTGTTCCGAGTCTGTGGGATGGCAGTGCTGGGAGCAGGGCGTGGGGCCAGCATGGGAGAGGTTGTGTTCTGAGAAGGGCTGGGAAGAGCCTGGCAGGCTGGGAGCCACACAGAAGTGTTGGAGTGTTTGCAATTTTTAAGATAAGCATCTGCCACAGGGGCTCTGTGTGCCAGATCAAGTTGTCAGTAATCATTTGCTCGAGCCATAAGGGCAGTGTACAAACCTGGGAGTCTCCAGTGGCTCGTGTTGCTGTGACAGTAAGAGGTTCCATTTTTGTGTTACTTTGGAGTGGTATGAAGACAGGTCTTTCCTGCAGCTGCTAAGAGCTTGCTTAGAAGTGAGAAGATGCAGGAATAGCCTGTCTGGTTTTCTGTGGATCTGGAGCAGAGGAGAGCTTCACAGGAGTCAGCTTTTCAGGGGCAGATCTGAAAAGCTCTGTAGTATCTCTGGTGCTGTCTCATCCCTTGGCACCATGTAATTTGGGATCTTCCTCAATTTTTGGATTGAAGTCAACCTTTGCCAGGAGGGGAGTAGCCAGGCAAAGGTAAGGGGTCAGCTGAGCCCTTCCTGTGCCCCACTGCAGATCTGTGGAGTCAGAATTGTGCAGAGCTGTGTCATCCCTTTGCTGCATCATTCTGAGCAGCCACAATGTGGGTGGAGGATCTCCCAGAGCTCTGCATGTGTGCAAGACTTGAGGTTCTCTTGTGGGCTCAGGAGGCTTGTGGGTCCAGGAAAACATCTGGCTGAGGATGGTGCACAGCTGACCAGAAGCAAAATTTCCAGCTCAAGGAAATAAAGGTTTACAAATTGGGTAGCTATGCAGCAGATTTCAAGAAATTGTCATGGCTTGTGGGAAATGAGAAATTTGATATACTGGAGGATGAGAAGTGGATTTTTGATTTTCCATGCCAGTCCCAGAGAGATATGGTGCTGAGATGGTGTGGAAACAATGAGTGTTCCCCTCTCATTCTCCCTTCAGGCACTAAAACTGTAATTCAGCTAACTTCTGATGGCAGAGTGGGACTGGGATGTACAGGTGGGTGGGTTGGTTGGTTGGTGAGGGACTGGCTGGCATATTTTTATGCTCCCTCTTTCACTAATTGCTCTGACAGGTTTGGCTGCAGCTCTTGCATTTACCTGTTTGACTCTTTTAAGTTTTGGCCTCTCTTTTGGAGCAAAAATGTGCTGGGCATTCCAGATTCTCTAAATGTGTGGGGGCACACATTTCTTCCTCCTGACCAATGGCTCAGCTGGTCCTACTAAGACCTTCTTCCTTTTTCACTTTGAGCCATTGCAAAACAACACCCAGCTTGATTTACAAGTAGCTTTGTTCTTTTCTTTCCCAAAAGCAGTGACAGACCTGCTGTGCGTACATACTCTCCCCACCCCTTCCCTCATCTCCCCTCCCCTTTCTTCATCTCTCCTCCCCTCTCCTCCTCTCCCCTCCCTTTTCTCCTGGTACCTCCCCTGCCTTTTTTGCTCTCTCTGACTTCTCCAGGGCTCGATGCTGCTGCATCAGAAGCAATTCTTGGTCTCCTGGAAAAGTGCACAGTAAGACCAGTCAGTTGGTAAGGATTTTTTCCCCTCTTCCTTTCCCTCCCCTCCCCAAATAATTTATTTCTTCTCAAATTCTGCAGATCCTGTTCTCCATGGTTAGATTTCATCTATGTAGAAATATCTGGGAATGCCTATAAGGAGGAAAGAGTGTGAGATTTCTTGGAAGCTAGCTGCCTTTTTTTTTCCTCTCAGATTCCCTTCCTGTTAGCAGCCCCTCTGCTTTTCCCTTGTTTGAACCTGTTTATCAGGGTGCAGTTAATAATCTTTCTCCTCAGCACAAGCCTGGGACTTATATTTGTGACCCGTGGCAGAAATTGTCTCTGCCTTCCCTGGGGTCTTGTCTCATGAGGTTCTCACCTGGATTTGAATTTAACTAGTTAACTGCCCATGCTGAAGGGAATAAAAGTAGATTTGCTTGAAATCTGCATAGTGTTTACAGTTTCCTATCTCAGCCTTAGAGGAGCTGTTTTCTCTGTGTCTCCATTGTTTTGTCTTGGGCTTTGCAGCTGGTTTAGTTGTTTTCTTTGCTGCTGGTGGTTGAATAATACACATTACAGAGTGTTAACAATCTGGAGGAGAAAGAGAGTAAAGAGCCAGTTGTCATCCATGGGAAGTAAGGTAGTTTGTGCTTCTGGAGATGAAAATCTCCTGCAGCAGTCCAGGTGTCTGCCCTGGGGATGACAATGCAGAAATAGAGAGATGTGCTCTGCTGGAGGAGAGAGAAGTAAGTTTAATGTGGCAGAGATGCAAGAAAGGGCAGTCTAGTTAGACGAGCCCTACAAAGGAGTTTTCCTTTCAAAATAATTATAGTTTATGCTTGTATCATGGAATACTGCAGTGAAGTGTCCACTTTTATGTGTATGTAACTTCTTTGGCACAGTAATAGATTTTTTTAATTTTTAGGCACTTTGGCTGAAGAAGGACATTAAATGGTTAAGGAGCAGCTAGATCTCCTTTCTCTTTTCTCTTCTAACAACTTCAAATCTGAAGAGGTGGTCTATAAATAACTGAATTTACCTCATTTTAAACCCATAAGACTGAAACCTTAAAGGGTGTTGCTTTGGTGCTGACTTTCTGCAGGTTGTAGAGGTTGTGTTGGAAGGCAGCAATGGAAGAGGATCATTTCTGCAGGCTGTTCTAGCCAAAGCATTCCTTGAAGGGAGGGAGAGCAGTGGCTGCGATATCTGAATGCTTTGATGTGGTTCACTTGACCTTTTTTCCTTTTTTTTTCCTTAATAAAAAGTGGAGTCCTATTTGTAAGAGCTCTGCTCTCTTTTTCTTGGCTCCACCTATCTTGACAGTTTCAGAGGGATGAACGGAGAGGCACAGTAAGTGCCTGAGGGCTTTTTGTGATTTCTTTATATTTTAAAATGTTTTCTTCTGGATCTGAGTGTTGTCAGCAGCTCCTTTATAATCCGTTTCTCCGAAGGATTAGCTGGGTGGTGCTGTCAGGTCTGACTTCCATGAGGGTCTGAAAAGGTTTGGTGTAACGGGGCTGGGGACAGAGACAGGGAGCAGATAGAGCCACAGCCTGGGCACAGCCAGGTGGGAGTGAAGCTTCCTAACCACAGCAGCCATCCCTGGGCACAGGCACCCCTGCTCCAGCACACAGCTGCTCCTCTGCCACAGCTACACATCATACAACAAGCACATTCCCAGCTCTAGGGAAGTTTGTTGTTGTGGGAAGTTTGCTTGTTTCCCTGAGGGAGATGTCTCAGAATCCCTGGACACAGGCCAGTTCTTCACTCCTTGCCCCTTGTTTTTCAGACACTGGATTTTTAGCACAAATGCATTTGATGGGTTCCTAGTGCTCACTGCTGGGGTGTGGGGCCACAGAAGCACAGAATATCCTGAGCTGGAAGGGACCCATGAGGATCACCGAGTCCAAGCCCTGAATGACACCATGTGCCTGAGAGCATTGTTCAAACACTTCTTGAACTTCATTTCTCTCTGGGATAGGTTAAAAAATAGTCAGTACCTTCACCTAAGAAACTTACTAGCTGAGTTAAGTGTTTGAAATTTTTATGATAGCCAAGATGGTTCTCCTGGGACAATGTGTTCTGTCAGCATTTCCTCTTTAACCTCAAGACACTGTTTTTCTCATGGATTTTATGTGGCTCTGTTTAGTTTTGTGTTGAGGGCTTGAAGCTCAGGGAACATGGAGATTTTTTTTTCCCCCTGGTGGCACTTTTCAACCTGTACAGAATTTTTCTGCCTGTATTGGACAAAATCAGGATCTGGGGTGTACAGGTGGCTTGTTGGGCTGTATGTTTTTCAGGTGGGCTTTTTTGTGTCTTCAGAGGTGGGGTTTTGTGTGAGTTGCCTATCCATATCATTCCTTGTTTATACTTTTAGAACTGAACCAGAGACACCAATTGAGCTTTTAAGAACACTTAAAACCAAACCCTAGAAGAAGCTTCAACAGCAGTTAGGCACAGCTGGTTTGCATTTTCCTGGTCTTATGAGTTCACAGGGCAGGGCATTCAAAATCTGCTCCAAGATGCAGTGAATGCCCTGTTGGACACCTTAATGGGGATCTCTTCTGCTCAATCACATTTCCATTATAGATGCAATATGTGCTACTACTACTCCTACTCCTTTTTGTAGAGAAAAGAGTTGGTTTTATCTTTGAGACATTCTGAATTTTGATTTTAATATCTCTTGGCACCAGAAGCAGTTTTGCATAAATCATGCTGAAATTATTTTGTTAAATAAGGATTTTTTTTTCCTTATGTGTAGTTAAAGGTTTTGCTGTTTAGCAGATATATACTATAGTTAATGAGTCTGTTTGTTTGTATACACTTAATAATAGACATATTAGAAAACAAAAAAAACCAGTATAGACAACATAAGAGTCAGTTTCTATCTCTTGGGGGAGGTTTTGTTATGTTTGCTGTCTTTAAATCATAATTGAAAGTTAACAGGTGTTTTTAAGGAACAGTTCTATACTATACAGTTCTATATTATGATATTATTATTGTTTTAAGTAACAGTTCTATACTAGAATTATTATTCGGATTTTTTTTTCATTATTTCCTTACCAGTTTGCAGTTGTCCAGTGTAGCTCACCCTGCAGCATACTGGCTGTAGCTTCTCATGAGGGCAGGTGTGCTACATTTGCTAATAGTGCTTCCTGTCACTTGCAGAGGCATCGTGGAACATTCCTGCAAGTCAAACCCCGTAGGCAGAGGACAGTGATTGATTTTGGTGGCTGATCTTTCCCTCAGGACTGCCTCATGGCATGTGGCCACTCTGGTTGTGTTCTAGCCAAGCAGGGAAATCTGCAGTTCTCTGTTTGCTCCTAAGTTGTGCCAACTCATCCCTCAAGTGGCAGTGGTTGGGATCAGGAGTGGCAGGAAGCTTAAGCTTCTCTACCATACCTGATGTGGTTCTCTAAGTATGCTGGATGAGGAGGAGCACTACCAAGTTTGCAAGTTTCCCACTGCAAATATTAAAAAAAGCAACTCTGATCTTTCTGGTTTGAAGCAGTACACTGTCTGTTTACAATTAACAAAACAGATAAAGAAATGCTTACATGCATTCTTTACTTACTATTAAATATAAAGTGTAGGGCTTATATAAAGCCTCCTCAGGTTATTAAAAATCCTTCCACATGTTTCATCCTGTCCTGAAATAACCTGCCTGCTGGAGCTTTGCTTCTGGGTCACATCTGTAGATGAATCAGGAGAATTGTCCTAAATGTCATTCAGTTTTTATTGCAGCTGCTTTAAAAGGAAAAAAAACCACCAAAGTGCAAACCTCAACTGAACCAGCACAAAATCCGAGCTTTATCCGCTTGACTTTATGTATTAAATCTTAATTCAGCTCAAGAAATATTAATCATGTATCCTAAATAATGCCTATTACTGTCTGGATTTTCAATTAAAGCTTCATAAGCTTTTAATGAAAAAGGGCAGGAATTACCCTCTGCTGGTGTGTCAGCTCTGCCCCAGCCTTCCCAGCCACGGGCGAGCTGTCTCTCCAAGCCTGGGGAGCTGTGTCCCTGAGGCACTGACACGGAAGGTAAATTGTCTGTAAAGACAGAAAGGAATCAGCCAGGCTGCATAAGGCTCTGATTTATGGGGAGCCAGCATCTGATAACTCTTTTGAGGCCAGCGCAGCTTGCGTGAGAAAAGGAACAATAGAACTCTTGAGCCCCTTTGGCTCTCCTCCCTCCTGCTGAAGGCAGGCTGTGTGAGTAGTGTTGGTACACGTATTAATGAGGTATTTGAAATGATGAGGATTGCCCATGTTCCTCCTGTAACCATCCCTTCATTTCCTTACCCTCTCCAGAGCAGTTTATCCTGCATTACCCACTGGATATGGCCAGGTCTTACCTGTATTTTGTGAGAAGCACATCTCCAGTGAAAGTACGTATTTAGAAGTGTCAGGATGGTTTAAATTTCAGGGCTGTCTTCTGCACCCCCTGTCCCCACTGACTACAGGTGGCTCCATCCTTCCCTCCGTGGGGTGCTGAGTCATGGCTCAAAGCCTCTTGGCTTTCACCAGTGCACAGTGTGTGACTTCAGAGGAATTCAGGCTGAATGTAGCTCTTGTTGGTGCTTTTTTAACTACAATTGCCAGAGCTCACAAATCCTCAGCAGCACAGTGTAGTTTTGGAATACTTTTGTATATGCCTCATGCTGAGTGAGTCACAGCAGCATGGGTGCACTTCCATTGGAATGTTAAGAGCAGAGCTGTTATCAGTGGTGTGTGTCCCTGTTCTTTCTTTTGATGTCACACCACAGACATGGTCTAGTGTGTTGTCATGTGGTGTGGACTGGAAATAAATTCATCCTGATTTGTGCATGTGTAGAGCTGAACAGAGAGGAGGGATAGTACAGAGGTTCATGAGATTGCAGGTTTTACCCCTAATTATTTTGTTGTTTAATTGCCATTTTTCTGAGTGTCACCTGGGGAAATAAAAAATTGGCTTTGATCGTAGGTGTCTGTTAGTGGCTTGTATTCCAGTGGGAGTATTTCCTACTTGAGCAACATCCAGAGCAAAACCTGATGGTCAAAGGAGGGAGCATACAGTCTCAGAGTGTGTGGGCAGCAGGCTGCCTGTCCATCCTCAGCAAGGGTGCTGGGAGCCACCCACAGTGACTGACCCTTGCTGTGCTGCTCTGCAGTGTTGCTGGCACAGGACAGGTGGGTGCTGTGTGTGGAGTCCTGTCCTCCCACGCTGCACAGCAGCCCTGGCCCATGCAGCTCCATACTTGGTCTCTTTGGATGCAGTGACCTCTGCCTTTACTTACATTTCTTGGCTCTTCTTTTCCATTGCCCTTAATTTGCAATGCTGGTTGCTTCCTCCTACGTGTAGAGCTCTGTTTTGTTTTAATGGCCTGAGCTGCATTAAAAAAAAAAAATAGTTCTTCTACTGGAACATGACTTTCAAGAGGGTACTGGAGTCTTGAATTGCCAGTGACTGCTTGCAGAGCAGAGCTTGCTTTGGGTTTGGCATGTGGTTGGTGTCTGAACGTTTTCACAAATATAATGTTTCACTCATTTTTATTACATTCTGACTGTGGTGATCCTCAAATGGTTAGTGAACAGCTTAATCGCTTTTAACCCTTTCCCTGAGGAACTCTGTGCATTTTTTATTATCAGTTTCTGAACATTTTACCAAACTGGATCATATTTCCCACATCTGAGCAATTTAAAGGCATTTATGAAGAAAAGTTTATTTTCAAGTGTTCTATAATAATCCTTTTCTCTTGTCCAAATATCTTCCAAAATTTCATGGGCTGAGGGTTAAAAACATCTCTGCAAAATAAAAAGTGTGTTTGTTTTTAACTGGGATCAGTTCCCGACACAGGTCATTGTGTGGACTCATAAAAAGTTGTGAAACAACGAAGGAGGTGTCTTGGAATGGGAAACTATAGGTAGGAATCAAGCCCCAAATTCACAGGTGTTGGGAAGGGTTTAAAAGAGGGAGAACTGCTCAGAGTGCTTTAGGAGAATTATTGCATGTGGAAGGGAGCAGGGAGAAAGAGAATGAATGGAATTTTTTGTTATGATGGACTGTACAGGAAACCTTGATAATTGAACAAGGAATTTGCACAGAAGGGGCTCCCAGCTCTGCAGTACTTGATAGAATGTTCAGATCATTTTTGTTACAAACAAGAAGGTTACTGAATCTTTTTTCATTGTTTCACAGATTTCTATTATATGGCATAGGAAACTTTGGGGTTCCTATCTGCTCCCATCTCTTTGTCCTCAATTCAGCTGGGATAGAGTTAATTTTCTTCCTAACTGGTACAGAGCTGTATTTTGGATTTAGAATGAGAGTAACATTGATAACACCCTGATGTTTAAGTTGTTGCTAAGTAGTGCTACCCCTAAATCAAGGACTTTTCAGTGTCTCATGCTCAGCCAGTGAGGAGAGGCACCAGAAGCTGGCAGAGAGTGTGGCCAGGGCAGCTGACCTGAACTGGCCAAAGGGATATTCCCTACCATGGAACATCGAGCCCAGTATATGAACTGGGGCTGATCACAGGGAATCAGTATTTCACACTTGCAGTTTCTCCAGTTGTAGCCCACTGTTAAATTTTTAGGGTGCCTACAGGTTTTTCCTAGCTCAGTAAAAGCAAGCAAACCCTGTCACCATCTCTGTGTGTCTGTGCTTGGTTGTTTGTTTCAACTTCAGTTGTGTAGCCAAAGTTAAAATGGCAGTCTTAGAAAGTGAACTTGTTTAAGAATAGCTAAAACTGTAGTAAAATACTAGAATTACTGTAGATTCCACCTTGTTGGTACTGATGCCTTTCCCTGGTCTTAAATTAAAACCAAAACACAGTTTATGGGGAAAAGGGGTTTTTATCTTGGTACTTATTTCAGGATCCTGGGGTACAGCACTTGGTCCAGGTGGAATGTCTTGAAAGTCCATGCATTTTCGGGGCATTCCGCCTGGATGAAGTGCTGTACCCCAGGATCCTGAAATAAATACCAAAGTAGAGACCCCTTTTCCCCATAAACCATGCTTTGGTTTTGATTTTAAAACCAGGGAAAGGCATCAGTAGAAAGCAGAATTACGGGCTTCAGATAGCACTGGAAATGGGATAAAATCAATGTAAGAGGAACAGTGTTAGATGAAAACAGACAAGCAATAGAGAGCACTTGCACAGAAAGGAGTGGGGAGTGGTATTGAGCTGATAATGCATTTGCTTTCTTTGTTCTGTTGCAGTTTGGTTTCAGACTTTAGTATCTTCTCATGTTAGTAGTGACCATGTGGTGTGTTTTGGTGATTAATTTGCGATAAAGTAACGTCAGGGAAAGGAGAAGCTCCCAGCAAAGCTCGTATTAGGGGTTCCATTCTCTGGAAACGCCAGCTGGACCAGCCGGGTTCTGTAATCTCTAGTGAAATGTAGGTCAGGCAGCTGCTGCTCCTGCAGAGCCCCTCTCATCTTTCTTCCAGCTCCCCAAGTTTCCAGGTGTCCTGTTGTGTCCCGAACAGGGGAGGGAATGCTGAAGCCAATGCTCACGTGTTGTGTCCTCCTTTTTGTTCGTAGGGAACAGTCTTTACTTTGGAATCCGAAGAGGAAGAGTATCCCGGGCTCATTGCAGAGGACAGCAATGACATCTACATCCTGACCAGTGACAACTCAGGACAGGTGAGCCCCCCGGAGTCCCCCACGGTGACCACGTCGTGGCA
This sequence comes from Erpornis zantholeuca, assembly GCA_013400515.1. Lineage (NCBI taxonomy): Eukaryota > Metazoa > Chordata > Aves > Passeriformes > Timaliidae > Erpornis > Erpornis zantholeuca. The sequence goes on along the minus strand of VZTN01013902.1, from coordinate 1,063,939 downwards.
GTCGGAGAGCTTGCCCGTCTCCCTGTCGGCGAGTCAGAGCTGGCACACAGAGAGCCTGCCCGTCTCCCTGGGACCTGAGTCCTGGCAGCAGGTGGCTATGGATCCTGAAGAAGTCAAAAGCCTGGACAGCAACGGAGGGGGTGAAGAGAGGAGTGAGAACAACTCTTCCAACTCTGACATCGTGCACGTGGAGAAGGAAGAGATACCAGAGGGGATTGAGGAAGCAGTGGTGTCAGCCGGCGCTGCAGAGACCATGCAGGCAGCGTTTCCAGAAACCTCTGCTTCTTTACAGGAAATAAAACCTCCTGAAATTGCTGCTGCTGAAAAAGCACATCCCTCCGCACTTCTGCGTACAAAACAGGAGGAAAAGGGAAAAGCAGCTGAAGAGCTTGTTGAACCTGAAATCCCCGTGTTAAGTAAACCTGTCCCAAAGTTAGCCCCATCAGAAGAAAAGGCTGCACCAGAACCTGAGAAAATACTGCTTCCAGGGGAAAAAAAAGTGGGGAAAGAGGGCCATTTGGAAGAAATGGAAGAGAAATCCTCAGCTGCAGAGGAGAAGCCTATCCTATTGCCAGAAGGGAAATCTATACTGCTGTATGGAGGGGCTGCTGCAGTTGCTATATTGGCTGTGGCAGTCGGAGTAGCGCTGGCGCTTAGGAAAAAGTAACGGAGCTCTCTTGAGGAGGAGGGGGGAGGGAAGAGAGCACATCCAATTTTTGTAGTTGTGTTACCTAAAGGTTGAGCTGCCTGCTGTTTAATTGGACATTTGAGTAACTCAGTGGTGATGAGGTGAGGTTGTTCAATAAGCCTCCAGCTACGGACAATCATGTTTTTAGTAGAATTGGGGCGGGGACTGGTTTTTCGTGATTAAAGTACTGGGGGTATTTTTAAAAAAAAAAAAAAAATTCTGCAAATTTAAGAATTTAAGTGCAGGTGCTGAAGAAAGGGGTGCTCATGCTCTAGGAACTGGAACAGAGAATCCCCAGGGGAAGGGGAGAGCCAGCTGCTGCCAACCCCTGGAGATTGTGGCTTCTCAGATTGACCGCTATTGCAGCTGTGCTGTCTTGTCACTTCCTGTTGTGCCCCCGAGCCCCTCCTAACAAACATTAGCCAACCTGAGTCCTGTAGCGAGAGGCTGGTCTCCCTTTTGTCTCAGCTTCCTCTCAGGTACAAGCACTGCTCCTCATAACCTTCCAGGTTCCTTCTAAGCCCCAGTGGGACAGTGCTTATTCTTACCTCTTGGCTCACACTGGTTTTGGCCCCTAACGTTTACTGGAGCCCCATCCTGTGAAGATGCTGCCTCTCTATAGCTGTTTTATCTCTGAGCATCCTGGTGTTCCTGGGGCAGAGGTGCTGCCCAGGAGGGTGGGGGGAACACTGCTATTTGCTGGTTTGAGAATCCATTTGCTCTGCTCCTGCCCAGCCCACTTTACTGCAGCCCTTCAGTTATCAGAGGTACAAAATTCATGCTGGACACGGTGCCGTTGGGATCAGTGCTCTGATATCTGGGGTATCTCCAGCAAAAACACAGCAAAACCATGTGGAAGCAAGGCCAGTGCCTCAAGTGCAATTCAGACGTTAAACGCTCTGCTGTCCTGTGTCACGCTGCAGTCTGCATTGTCTTTCCCAAGTTAAGCACAGAGTGTATTTAGTCCTAACTTGGTCTTACCTGTGACAGAATCCCAGATATATAAAGCAATGGATTCTAGTAACTGAGCAAAAGAGCATTAAACATCTCTATCTGCTTGTTCCTGACCTGGCCCGGAGTGGTGTTCAGTGCAATTTCTTTTGCAACTGTGAACCTGTAATTAGCTAAACTTACAGGTTCACAAATGATGAGCAAGTTACTTTGGCAAAAAAAGGAAATGCCGTTTTCCTGCAGCCACAACGCTTCGGGTGTGTGTGGAGATAAACTTTTCAAGTATTGCCCTGCTCCTTAGCCAAATCCAGCTGCAAGTGTTCCTCTTTCAGCACGTGTCTGTGTGTCTGTCCTTGTCCATCCTGCAGCTCCGTGGGCAAGGCCTTGGGCTTCCCAGGCAGAACTGTGGATGCCTCTCTGAGGGTTGGTGCTGGCACTGTGGCTTAGACCAGATGGAGGAAGGTGAAAGGGAACTCGTGATAATGTAAAAAACTAAACATGAGCTTATGGGAATCTTCACAAAGCACAAAGACAAGGTACTTTTATTTCTAAATAACCATATCAAGAGTACATCTCCTGATGAGTTTGTTTCTTATGGGATCTCAGAATAAAGAGATCTTAGCATATTCTCTATTTTAGGATATTCTTGCTGCATTTTCCTATCTCAGTATGCTGGAAAGATAGAATGTGTCAGAATCTGAGGAATTATTTTTGTTTAAGCTTTTGTGAAATGGATTTTCTAGAAAACTTACTGGATTTTGAACTCTGTGTGTGTGAAGTTGAACATTAAGAGGAAAGGTTGTCGTGTATATACTGCCACTGTGGACTGAACTTGGGAGCTCTGGAGTTCTGGACTATACTGTTGATCATTGCTCTTCTTCCATGTACAAAACACAGCAGGTTGGCCTTATCAGAAAAAAAAACCCCAAATCTTTTACCACATTGCAGAATGGAATTGACCCTTTTTTTGCCATTTTCTGGTGCCCTGCTGGTACTCACTGCTGTACTGTGTGCCCAGAACAGGTCGCTGGGACCTCTTCAAGCCACGGACTCTGGTGTCTGCCTTCCCCCACCATGGCAGTTCCCTGTCCTGGTCCCTTGCAGGAGTTTCCCTCACTGGAGGAGAGGTCTCTTTACAGTCTGTCTGTCACGGACATGCAGGAACAGTTTTGCCTCATTTCACGTCGTGTTTATCAAGGAATGGTGCAGTCTCTGAGGTGGCAAGGGCAGCTTTATTGCTTGGTCAGTCAGGGTGGGACTGCCCCTCTCCTGCTGCTTTGCTCATGGCTTTGGGTTCTTCTCTGGGCATGTTCTCTGTGGCAGAGAGCTGTTCTTAACCTACATCCTCTCCTTGCTGAAGACGAGGGACCTACTTTTGGTACATCCCCACCTCTAGGCACCCAGCAGGTTATTCTGGAGCAGAGATGGAGTCTGTGGACACTCTGGATAACTTGTGAACCACTCTGGATAACTTGTGGGGGAGGGCTGGTGTTACTTCATCTCTTCTCTGCATGTGGTTGTTTCAGTAGTAGTGTGCAGATGGGTAGAGGACAAAAAAGAATAAATCCACGCGGCTAGGGAAGTAGTTCCTAACTTACTGGCACAAGGAGCCCTATAGGGCATGAAATAAAAAGCTTCCAAGCACAGCAGTGAGAAGGTGGCAGCAGTAGTGTGGAAAATAAATTACTGTGTTAGGCATTTTTGTGGTCAAGCAGAAGCCTTGAGTATCTGGTGTGTTGCTACATGTAATGGAGCATCAGTTGTACCGTATGTTTTGGTTGCTTGGTCCTTTCTTTTATAATATTCTTTTCCTTCTAGGGTCTTTTAGATTTGACAAGTCAGCAAGAATTTGTACCCTCTTGTCCCCCACCCCACTGACCATGTGTTCAGAAAATTTATTGTGTGAGTCTCTTTCCCCTGGGAACACTCTGCTAGTTAACAAGGTCTTCTGTGGGGTTGAGTTCTGCAGAGTTTGGAGTCCTGTGGTCAGAGCTGGGACAGGCCTTGTGGAAGTCACCAAAGGGTGGGTAAGCTCAGATGGCAGCGTTCTCACAGACCTGAGCGAGAGGCTCCATTGTTAAGAGGTGTGAATTAGAAAATGGAAGTTTTCTTCCCCCCTATCTTCAAGTTTATTATAGTAATCTTAAACTGCAGGGTGGAATTACTCTGAAAGGTGTGATGCAACCTCTTTAGTGCATCTCTTGTAGCTGGTAGAGGGAAGGCAGGAGCTATATACTTACAACAGGGCATATAGAATTACTTTCACTTGTGTTGCTTATCCCCTTCCCAGAAGTGCCTCAATATGTGTCCTCGAGTGGCCTGTACTTTAACAAAATATCTACCTTAGACCCATTCTGTCTTCACTTTATCCTTAGCATACCCTAATGCTGAGATGCTAAAACAGCAGAGGACTGATCTGTGAAAAAAGTGGCAAATACTTAAGGAACTGCAGCGGGCAGCATGCTCAAGGAAGAGCTGTCAAGGAAAAGGCTTTCAAGATAAGGTGCACCTTAAATTCAGCTGTGCTTAATTCTAAGCTAGGCTTAGCTGGGCACTGTGGCTGGGAGCTGGGCAAGGACTTTCTCAGCTGGCACTGCAGGAATAAGAGGCTGAGAGCAAAGACTGAAACCCAGAATTGCTCTGTTGCCCAAAAGCCCAAAGTGCAGATGCAGAGCCACATCCCAGCCCATTGCAGCTCTTGTGTGTTGGGTGGAGCCCAGTGGGCTCCTGACTCCCTGGAGCTTCAGAAGATCCAGGCTGTGGGGCTGTGGGTGCCATGGCAGTGCTGAGCTGCTCAGCTGGCCCAAACAGGAATATTACTGGGTGCACAGAGAAGCAGCTTAAAAACTTAAGGTTTTGGTTCTCACTGGGCTGGGTGGATGCAGAGTAGAGGTTCTTGTGGTGGGAATTTGGCTGCTGAAAACTGATGAAAATTACTTAGATCTAAAATACTATGTCTGGCCCAACAAAAGAAGCAGAGGCAAGGAAGCAGCACTTCTGCAGCCTTCTGTCCCTTCAGATGTGAATCACTGAGCAGCTGCTGCTGCACGTACTCACCAGTCCAAAGAGAAGCCCCAGTCACAGAGCTGGGCAATGCAGCAGAAGCATGGTCTCTGTTCAGTCTTGCACCTGGGTTTGGTAAATTCTGGCTGGAGGTGAAGTGCCTATTGTGGTAGTGTTTGCAGTGTCTTTACTAACTTGCTTTCTGAAGAGCAAGTCAGGACTACAGGAATCCATCCTTGCTGTGTGTGAGGGCTTCATTTTTCATGCTGGCTGGGGCTGTGCTCAGGCAGCTGCAGCTCAAGGGCCAGGTGGAAGCTGCAGTGCTGAGTGCTCTTACACAGGACAAGTTTTGCTGCCAGAATCCCATTTCCTTCCTTCCCACATAGCGCTGATCACAGTTAGGCTAACACTTTGGACTGGATTTTTAAACTAACCAATTCTTTCCAATGGTCACAAATGAAATTTAATTAGTGCTAAACAAGCAAGCTTCTGAAGTTTGGTCTTCTTTCATTTTAATGACTGTAGTAGATAAAAGAATCTGCAGTTATAAACCTTCCCTATATTTAATGTCACTTACAGAGGTATGGCAGTACTGGCAAAGCCCTAGTAAGGTAGATCTTGCTATTCTGGCAAAAAAATAGAAATGCTTCTGGCACTGCAGTCTCTCATTCACTAAGCCAGAGCAAGCTCCTGTTACAGAATTTGAGTGTAATTACTAGATTTTTTGCTGTGAAATGGGGGAGTGGGGTGGAGAGGTGCATGTGGCCAGCCCAGCTGTGATGCCTACGGGCATCAGAAAAACCCAGGGTTTCAGCTGAATGTCATATTCCAGGCTCTGTGTCTGCTCGTGTTTGAGCACAATGGGAAAAAGTGTTTCCCAGTGGAAAATTCCTGCTTAGTATCTTTATTGAGGGATCTGCATGAAGGGGTTGAATTTAACAGTAGAAGATTTGCAGATGACAGCAAGTTGGGTGCAAGTGTCAGGCTCTGGGGGGGCTCTGGCAGGGACCTGGACAGGCTGGATCAATAAGCCGAGTCCAGCACTACGAGGTTCAGCAAGACTGCCTGGTCCTACACTTTGGCCACAACAACCCCTGCAACACTACAGGCTGGGGACAGAGTGACTGGGCAGTGGCCAAGCAGGGAGGGCCTGGGGATGTCATTGGCAGCAGCTGAACATGAGCCAGCAGGGTGCCCAGGGGGCCAAGAAGGCCAGTGGCACCTGGCCTGGAACAGGAATAGTGTGGCCAGCAGGACCAGGGCAGTGATTCTCGCCCTGTACTCAGCCCTGGTGAGGCTGCACCTTGAGTGCTGTGGCCAGTCCTGGGCCCCTCAACATAGGAAGGATGTTGAGATGCTGGAGTGAGTCCAGAGAAGGGCAACAAGGCTGAGGAAGGGTCTGGAACACAAGTCCTGCACGGAGCAGCTGGGGGAGCTGGGAGTGTTTAGTCTGGAGAGGAGGAGGAGGCTCAGGGGAGAGCTCATCACTCTCTACAGTTCCCTGACAGGACGGTGCAGCCAGGTGGGGGTCAGGCTCTGCTCCCAGGCATCAGCGACAGGACAAGAGGACACAGCCTTAATCTGTGCCAGGGGAGGTTTAGGTTGGACATTAGGAAGAAGTTCTTCACAGAAAGGTGGCTGTACATTGGAATGGGCTGCCTGGGGAGCTGGTGGAGTCCCCATCCCTGGAGGTGATTAAGACAAGACTGGATGTGGCATGCAGTGCCATGGTCTGGTTGACAAGGTGGTGTTTGGCCATAGATAGGACTCTGTCCCAGAGGTCTTTTCTAGCCTAGGTGATTCTGTGAAATGTGGAGGGGGGAGGCACAATATCTGCTCTACCTCATGAGGGCAGAAACTGCCTGACTTCAATTTGGTTTGGACTGCTTAATTTCAGCACTAGGAAGGTTGCAAGAACAGTATTGCTTTAACTTCATGTATGTACCTGTGCTTAAAAGTGCAAGCTCTGTATTGCCATTAAAAAAAAAAAGGGGGAGGGGGGGTGTTAATAAAATTTAAGCCAGCACTGCTTGACTCTGGTAGACCAAGCTTGCAGGGCCAGGTCTAGGCAACAGAATTCAGTTTGTGTCTGACAGAGTGAACTCTCCTGACCAGGACTTGGCTGGCGAATCACACCAGCTTGGAAGGGTCAGTAGTGTTAAGTCCAGGGGAACCACAACACATCACTCAGATCCACCTCCTTAAAGTTATTTAACTTATCACTTTTTTTTCTACATGGAGCTGACCTTGTCAGTCTCTTGGGTAGGCTGACTTGCTTCCTCCAAGCTAGAGGTCTATGGTCATGCTGTAGAAGTGGGGGAGCTCCTGTTAGCTTCCAGTGGAAGCTGCTTTTGATCTCCCTGCAGTATCTGCAGGGCAGGCAAGGGACACTATCGATGTGGACACAACAAACTGCTGAGGATGCATCTTAGTGCTATACCTTTAGGGGCTTTGTCCTCATTTTTAACTTGCAGCATAAGCTTTTATTCAAGTGTAAACCTAAATCCCACTCAGACCAAAAGAATGCCACTCAATTTGCTAAGTAGCAAAGACTAATGGGAGTGACTCTGAAGCTGCAGGTTAGGGGATCTTTTCTGCTGGGTGTAAGCAAATAGTGACAGACTTGCAGGGATTTTGGATTCTGCTTGCCTGGGGAAAAGAGACCCTGACTGTGCCTCAGGTCACCCATTATCCCAGGAACTCGTCACACTGTTCCTTCCAATATGCAAGTGCAGCCCTCTAGGGGAAAACTGTCTAAAGGTTCTTGTGCCATTTGGTTAATAAAAGTGTTTCCACCTTGACAAGAAAGTTCTTTCCAGCTTCATTGTTCCATATTCAGTTCGAGTGAAGGGGTATGTACATTTTTCCCTCTGCTAATGGGACACTGCTGTAAGACCATGCCCCCAGGTTGCACTTTAATAAATGGTACAGTTTTCAAAAACAACGTGTAGACTACTTCTGTGCTTCCCCTCTCCCCCCATTTTAGTGCAGGCACCAAAAGAAAAGGTAGTTTTACTTACATGAAACTTGGTTATGCAAGGCACAAGGACAGGTACAGAGTGTCTCTACTGCTGCCAGCTGCATCATAAGCCATGGTGAATTAGAAGAATGCCATCAGTACTTGCACAAAAATTTTTTCAGTGGAAACTGAAAGTCTGCAGAACTGTAGTAGCCATTGGAAATGACATTTTTATTTAAGTTAAAAATATTTACATAGAAAATTCAGGAGCAGCTGGATTACAGGTGACACATTTGCCACCTTGTGTGATTAAAACTATGTATCAAAACAACCTGAGTCCAGATTTGTTCAACCTGAGATGTAACTAGGAGACATGCTACTTTTTCTTAAGCATATCCAGGTTGCATTCCCAAAAAGACTTACCCTGTGCCTACCCTGCACTTTTCTTAACAATTTTTTCATCAGTTTTATTTTTCCAGCCAACACAGGTGTACAGTGATTGATACAGAGATATCTTCCCTGCCACACCCCCCCATCCCTCAGGACTCTGCTCCTTCTTGCTGCCATCTTCTCATCAAAATAGACCTGATTCCCACCTGCCCCCCTTGATGATCTCTGCTGATCCACCACCCATTCCACAGCCTGAGGCCTTCCTGGGAGCTACACTCAGCATGGCCCAGCTGCAGGAGCAGGGCTGAGAAGTGAATAACTAAAGCAAAATCCAACAGCTGCTTAGAAAAAACACTGAGAGGGCAGGCCCTGTGCCTGCTGGGCCTCTGGAGGCACAAGGCAGCCTCTGCACAAAGGCTACTGCTGCTAAGATAAAAAATATTGTAAAAGGAGAGAGGCAAGCACTACTCCCTACAGGTGCTGGCAGACAGCTCACACTACTATTACTGCTGTGCTAGTCTACAAAAGCCTATCTATAAAGCCCTGCCATCCCTTTCACAGCTGTATCTCAAAGAGTAAATCAAGTAAACTTCATCATGAGAAGTCCTGAGGAATGCACGTTTTCCACACAGGGCTGGAGAGCTCACTCACCCAGCTAGAGGGAGAGAAACAGAAGGGCATTATTAACAGCAGAGTTCTCCCGCAGCAAGCCCTGCCCTGTGCCCGCCCAGGGGCCCAACAGTTCCAGCACTGCAAACCGTGTGCCCACACTGCCACCTGCCGTGCTCCTTCCTGTGCCAGCAGCAGGGACAAGGCCCAGGGGGACAGTGTGGGACAGCCCAGCTCTAGCCCTCTCCCTGTCCTTGTGCTGTGAGCCAGCTGGGGCAGCAGTACAGGCCCAGCTCATTTCTGGCGTAACTCAGCACCCTGGAGCCAATCAGAGTGGAGGGAAGAGCAGTGCCAAGTGACACAGCACAGTGACACTGTGCCCAGGGTGCTGGGTGAGGCAAAGTGACATCGTGGGCCAAGCCCCTCTGCAGGTTGCTGCCCACCCTGTCCATGGCAAGGCCGCAGTGCAGAAGCGTCCCACAGGCCTGCAGCCCACCCAGCTGTGTCACCACTGCTTCATAGGGTGGCAGGATCACAGCCCTGCCCACTCAAATCTCATTCTCAAGGACCACCAAGTCTTAACACTGGTGTGTGTGTGTGTGCTGTGCCCTCCCCAGACTCATTAGTTACTGAAGCCGGGGCCAAATGCCCTGGGCTCTAGCCTGGCTTGCCTGTGAGCTGCACAGCCTCCCCACCCCTGCTCAAGTGCCAACAGAGAACAGGAACAGATTTGACCATTTCTCATTGTTCCTCTGCTAGTGTTAATTCTCAGGAGCAATTCCATTCCCCTTTCCAGTTCCCCCAGGCTCTGAGGAGCTGAGGAAGACCAGAGCAGAGACCTCAGGGTCAAGACACTGGGGAAATGCAACCAACAGAGCTCAGGTCAGGCTTTCCTTCCCTGAGGGAATGAAAGAATCATTAACCAGAATCTTACTGGCACAGCTCCCTGAGGAGATCAGGAGATTAGAGGGAGGAGAGGAGCAGTCACAGCTCTCTCTGCCTGACAACAAATACACTCTGTTCACTGGCTGCTTTAAAAGGGGGCAAGTAGAAATTGTGACATGTCCCCCTCAAGCTCCAGAGCTCTGCAGGGACTGACATTCCCTTCTGGCCCATCCTCCAGAGCACTACAGGGAAACCAGCAGGCCACAGGCAGTTCAGAGCTAGGCTACCCCTCAGGGAAAATATAGGACAGCTAAAAGGCTGGCTGTGACTCCCACAGAGCTGTTTGACAGCACTCACCATTTCAGCAATGTAGTTGTGGAGCTGCTGGTTCATGTAGTTCACAGTGGTGTTAAAGACACGGTGTAGAAGGGAGGGCACCGTATTCACAATTTTCTTAGTCAAGACCATTGCTAGCACCAACATGGCCTTCTCCTGCTCCATGTCTGAGGGGATGGCTCGTGTGAGCTCTCTCACTGCCCTGGACATGTGCAGGGTTATCTCCTGTATGGAAGGGAAGAGAGGGATCTCAGTACAACAGCTGTGGCAGAAAGGGGTCTCAGCACAGCCTGCCAGGACTGTGCTAATAACTGATGTGCTTGTTAGAAGACACTACAGAATGCTGCTCCCCTTCCTCCCAGCCATGGCAGACAGCCTGTTACATGAAAAACACCTCCAAAAACTACGGCTGTTGATGCAGATGTAGATGTAATCCTTAGATCTAAGTCTTTTTTAAAACAAGAGATGTCAAACTCTACTTCTCTTGCACGGCAGCAAGGCATGTTAGATGCTGGGCCAACTGCATCTAGGGAGAGGCCACCCCCCAGCAGGTCACCCAGCCAGGCCTAAACCCACTGCTACTCCCAACACTGCACCTATGAAGACACAGCACCAGAAAAGGGTCTCATGACTTGCTGTCTCTTCAGTGCTCAGTAACAAGCACAAGTTAAGCTCCTGTCACTAACCTGCTCAATTTTTACCCACGTGATGATCAGCAGATATACAGGACTTGGCACCAAAGTCCAAAGATCTAAAGTCCTAAAACTAAGCCTTAATCAGACAGTTCATTTTCCAAGATAAGCCACTGGGCCATCAAAAGAAGGACAAAATGCCTCTGAAAGTCAGTCCTTTTCTACAACCACCATTCACCAGCTGCAGAAAGGAGATGAGCCCAAGGAACCCAAGTGACACATTAGCTTCTGCCACAGAATCACCTCTAACAAATCTTCACAGGTAAGTGTTGGGGATGAATATTAGGATGCCTTCAAAGTCAAAGCAGGAAGGATGTACAACATTTAAAAGGAGAACTGCTCACCAGGTTGCTGTTCACTCACCTCTCTAGACAGATTCTCATTCAGAAAGTGCTGCACTAGGCCATTTACTACTCTTCCTTGGACTTCTTTATCAAGCTGGTCTCCAATCTCAGCGAGCTGAGCTGCAATGATCCGGATAACATCTTCATTCTCTGGAGGCAACTCTGTCAACACAAAGCAGACTTTAGTTCACAGGCTGTGGTGAGACCAGGTTCAGTGCAGGTCACAGCATTTTGCTCATCTCCATTAGCAACCTCCTTCCAACCCCAAGCAGAGTGTATTCAAGACAGGTCTAAGCACAATTTCTTTAAGTGCACCCAGGTTGCTAACCAGAGATAGTGGCAAACACAGTTTTTTACCTGTAGTTTAGGCAAACTGCAGCCTCACCCTGCCCAAAAAAATCATTACAAGGCATGTTAAAACATCTCCAACCAAAATTTGAATAGGACAGTTACAGCCAACATCCTGCCTAGAGAGTGGAATTGAAAAGCTGTGCATGACTTAAAAGGTCTTTTTCAACCTAATGATTCTAGAATTTAGGTGACTTGTCAGGACTTGTCTCTTAAGCACCATCTAAAATATAGCACCTCACAGAATAGTTGGAAGAGACCTTGAAAGGCCATCTCATTCCAAATCCCCTGCAATAAGCAGGCACATTTTCAACTAGATTAGATTGCTGAAAGCCCCAGCCAAACTGACCTTGAGTATTTCCAGGGGTGGGGCATCCACTACCTCTATGGGCAACCTGTGCCAGTGTTTTACCACCCTCATTGTAAAAATCTTCCTTACCTCTAGTCTGAATCTATCTTTTTTCAGCTTAAAACCTCACACCTTGTCCTACCTCCTTTTGGAAAACTTTCCCATAGTCACTTTTGGCACGAGACCTATGCAAATTTGGGTGACAGAGGGCTATTTACTGTAGCAGTTCCTCTTCACCCTGCAGCAGTTGAGGTCAATGTGCCAGCTGACACACCCTGGGCAAGGGGCAATAGCCACCCTGCAGATGGCTAGCAAAGCAGGAACAGGACCAGAAGCTATTTGAGGAACAGTTTCCACCACACTGGTAGAGCAAAAATGCATTCACCCAGCACCAGAACTTGAGTTGGTCCAAGATCCTAGCCCAAGCACTGATACTGCCTGAGGAGCAGTGTGAGGCCTAACTTAACTGCCTTGTATCACACTCCTTGAGGGCAGCTATCACCAGTACCAGCTTTGTGCCCTTGTCTGATGTGCTGCAGACAAAACCCAGTGACAGGTGCTATAGAAATCCATGGAGAGAGAAAGTACTAAGCACCAGTTGTCTTAAGTGTTAAATTTCCAACCAACAGCCACACGGGTGAAGTTTCTCAACAGAGAAAACATTACTCCTCTGAAACAGACAACAGCCAAGACAGGAAATGGAGAAAGAAAAACACCATGTCCAGAGAGACAGGTGGGATGGAGAAAAGCCTGCTCACCTAGCTCACCATTCTGAAAGTGGCCACTCCGATTGCCATCAGTCTGAAGCTCATCGTCATCGCTTCCTTGCGAACGAAACATCATCTGCTGGCTTTGCAGGGAGTGCAGCTGGTCTCTGAAGTTACAGTCAGAGGATGCATCCAGGAAGGTGAACAGCAGTGCATGTTCCATCTGAAGAGATCCATTGATCTGAAACGTAAGGAAATCATTGTTAAGCCCATGCCTAGAAAATGTTCCCCTCGAAGCGTCTACGCAGGCACCGTTTCCCAAGTCTGAACACTTCTCTGTGGCCTCCTTTGGGCACCCTGAACAGCATCAGCCAGGGGTCCACAAGGCCTCAGTGAATGCAGACTGATCCCTGGATGTGGATGCACACAGGATTGCCCCATGGAGAATGACAGCAGGCTCTGCTCTTACAAACTGGGGTTGCAAGAGCCAGCTCACCTTCTTCTGACATTTCCAGCTTTGGCAATGGCAGCAACCCTGATCCAAGCTCCTCTTTTGAAACAGGTTCAGCAAAAACCATCCATTTCCCTTACTCAGACATCTGTGCTTGGAAGGGTTCTACCCCTGGGCATTCTACTTGCTGTGCATTAAGAAGGCAGCAGCTCCCCACGTCAATGTAATCAGAGCAGAGCAGTAACAAGGTGGGAAATAGAGATAAGAGCATAAGCCTGCAAAAACCCCCAAGGTTCACATTCTTCTCCCTCTTCAAAGGGAACCTCAACCAGCTCCATAATAAACCTGTTCAGCTCCTTGTAGAGAGCCAAGCAGCTGCTCACAAGAAAAGTGACATGAGATGGCAGATCACTGCCACCTTCAGTGGCACATTCACCCACAGTAAATGGGCATGTGCTGCCTCCATGGCCACACAACCTCCAGCCTTCAAGCAAGGCAGCATAAAGTGCCTAAATTAATTAGGCTGAGGACATCCATGAGGCAGGCAAACTGATGGGAGCAAGAGGCCCCACTGGAACACCAGGCCTCATAATCAGCTAAGGCCTGCAGAAAACCAGGAGACTCTCCAATAATTTTAGTTAAACAGCTAAGAGTGCAGGATGTGGTGTAAGCACAGAAAGTAAGAAAGAAAATCCTTACTCTGGTATGCAGATGGTCTGCCTGTAAGAAAATATTTAGGCTTAATTTTATCTAGGGAGAAGAAAAATAGTTAATGAAGAATGGTTTCTTATGCCAACAATATGCAACCAGGATAAACTTGGTAACTGAAAGGGAGTTTTGGGGAGTGGAACCTTGCAAGGCCATCGACATAACCATATCTGACTGGGCAGACAAAAGGAGGAACAAAGTCAACAAAAGGCAGAGTTGAGAAATGGAAGCAAATGGAAAATGAAGTATATGATTAGTCAGAGATGAACAGAGGGCACATCTTCCATGATCTGAGCATGCAAGTTTACAGTCAGTAGTGCAGTTCACCCGAGCTCACTGGGGCACCTTCAACAAACCCCTGGACTGGGCACCGGGTTTATCACTGATACATTTTTTACCATATTGTGTTCAAAAGGCCTGTGGGAGGGCAGAGTAGGGGCTTAGAATTGTATCTCAACATGAGCTGGGCTAGGGGAGGATGACAGACATTTCAGTTACAGTTCAATGTGCAACATTTAAGTGTGCTACATAACAGCATCATAATTGTGTTTAACGCTGCACAAACCAATGCAATACACTGATCACAAGGCTGTGCCCATTCATTTATTAGTTTTAGCAGTTTGTAGCTTTATCAATAAACACTGTCTTACATGGCTACACCTCCAGCCTGCAGTCCCAAGGGGAAGTGCCACACTGAGAGTTAACAAGGAAGCAACCTAACTGGTTCCATCCACTTCTCTATCCAGAGCAGTGCCAGGAACACTGCAGGAATTCTGGGAAATTCAGGAAGGACACAAGCCAACACTGAGACTTATTCCCTTCAAAGTATTTCAGGACAAGGGCACCAGAGAACCACTGTACACTGTGAACAGCTGACTTCAGACATGATTCTAACCTGTTCCATGATGGACTCAGGGACAGAGCAGCTCAGATCACCCTCTGCTTCAGACCAAAAGTCCTTGTCCTGTGAAAGAGTAAGAAAGAAAAGTGTGAAAGGAAAAAAAAAAATCCCATAAATCCACATCTTGCAGCAGTACTCGTGTGTTTGGTGGTGTCTCAGTAAATGTCCCTTTTAGTGATGCATATCCCTATTTCTGGAGGGAGCTGCCCATCACACACTGTCAGTCATGAAAAAGGGCTGAGGAAACCACACCTGTCTCAGTGAGAAGGGCCCTGTGCACGTCAATGAGAGGCACAAATCTCCTTCCTGCCACAGACATGTGCCAGACAGCAGAGTGACATAACCTCCAAACAGGGCTTTAAAGCCAAGAGCTTTTGTTGAGGAAGGGAGGGACAACCCTCCACGGTGCCAGAGGCTGGAAGGAAGAGCAGGGTTATCAGAGAGGAACTCCTGAGCACCTCCTGAGAGCTGATGGGTCTGCATGCACAGCAGAATATTCTGAAATGAAAAACCCAGCTGCTACACATGTGCAGGGCCTCGAGGGTGCCTCTCCCCACCCTCCATGCAAGAGACCCACATGGATACTCAGGCTCATTTCAATACTTCCCAACAAATATCTGTGATAGGGAAGGTTGGATCAAGTGCCAACAAAGGCTTCCAGTCACGAGTGCAACTCTGCTGAATCTCCAGGGAGGCCAGCTAGGAAGAAAGGCGAAAGGAGGACAGATGCCACCAGGTCCTGTGTCCCCATGCTGCATACTCAGGGCTGACAGCCCGGCCTGTCTTGAGGCTGGGCAGTGCCCAAGGGAAGAGGCACCCAGAGAGGGTGAGCATGGGGCACAGGGGAGCCTGCCTCCCTCCCTAGCAGAGGGGAGATGTGGGAGCAGTGTTCCCTCCTCATCCTGCCAGCAGCAGCTGATGGGTGGGTCAGAACCTTGCATTTGCTGCCTTAGACACAACAGTCCCACAGCTGCACACAGAAGCCTCTGGTT
The DNA here is from genome assembly GCA_013400515.1 of Erpornis zantholeuca. NCBI lineage: Eukaryota > Metazoa > Chordata > Aves > Passeriformes > Timaliidae > Erpornis > Erpornis zantholeuca. The sequence goes on along the minus strand of VZTN01013902.1, from coordinate 1,048,626 downwards.
CAGCTCTTGATGAGCAGGGCCTGGCTGAAAGTGGGCACTACCTCCCCACCAAGCCTTCTTCACCCAGGGCAAATAACCAGGTTGTTATGCAGGCACCTTCTAACCAAAAATGGGCTGGAAGCACTAAGGAACCCAAATAAAAGGCCTGCTAACCATCAAAGACCTGGGCTAGTGATAAATGACCCTATTTCACAGTAACAACCCCTCACATCTGTGTTTTAAATAAGTGTGCTGGTAGAAAAGAAGGAAGTGAAAGCAGAAATAAATTCAAACTCTGAAGCGAAGCAGTCATATTTCAGGAGACCATGAATCTCCCAACTTTTCAAAGGCTCTTAGAAGTCCAAGACCAAAACATAGTCTCAAATATGTCTGAAACACACAACAGCCCACAAGGAAGCCTCTTAACCATGAGCTCTTCTTTCCATGGAGCTGTCATGTCAGACTCACAGCTACAACACAAGCTCAGCCCTTGCTGCTTTGCATTTTCCTCTGTTCTATTCAAATGCCTTTTGCTGCTACTCACCTCTACCCTAAGGAGTGTTCTGGCTGGGGAGAGTCCTCTGCCCTCTTCTCTGGGACCTGAAGGGGCTCTGAAACAGATCAGGGTGACCCTTCTTCTGGGCTTGAGTTTGCTGCAAGAGACACAGATGTTAATTCAGGTTTGAGAATTCCAAAGAGAACCCTGAGTTTAAGAGGAAAGCAGGGATTTAGAATTAAGTCTGCAGCAGGACTTTGGCTTTGTGCAAACTCCTCAGGAGTTGTCCACACCAGCAATATTTCTGTAGGTTAGGTAAAGCCTCAGTTTGCACATATTCTGGTTTTAGAGATAACATTTCTTTTCAAGTCAATTTTCCCACTCTCTGCATTAAATGGAGAGGCACAGACTGCTCCAGCCCAGCCAGGTACCTGCTGCACCTGGAGATGTCAGTGGTGGTTCAGGGAGAAGAGACCTAGAACACATGTGGGATCAAATCAGCTCTGCATAAATACAGACGCTCCTCAGGCCAAGCCCACAGAAAGAGACATTAAAAACAAATCACCCACCATAGCTGCAAACAGCAATTTTGTCTACTCCTGCACATGAGCAGAGATAAAACAAACAAAAAGAACTAAAGTTCTACCCCACCCTGAAGCACTAATACGGGAAAAAATTAAAACAAAGGAGCTTGAACATGATAACTTCCTGTATTGGTTTGGCATGGCCTGGTTTCAGGCATGGCAGGGGGGGCACAAAGATGGCTCCAGTGATGAAGCTGCTGGAAGCTTCCACCACGTCCAGCAGAGCCAATTCCTGATGGCTCTGAATACAGACATGCTGCTGGCCAAAGGTGGGCCAGTGAGAGAGGCTGGTAACACCTCTGTGATGACACATTTAAGAAGAAAATCAAAGTCACACAGTTCTTCTACTAGTCAGAGAAGAGGAGGAGCTGAAAACATGTGAGGGCAACAACACGGAGACACCAAGGTCACTGGAGAAAGAGGGGCAGGACATGCTCCAGGTGCCAGAGCTGAGATGCCTCTGCAGGCTGTGGTGATGACCATGGTGAAGCAGCTGTGCCCCCACAGCCCCTGGGGGTCTATGGGGGATGCAGAGATCCACCCACAGCTCCTGGGGATCCATGAGGGATGCAGAGATCCACCCACAGCCCCTGGGGATCCATGAGGGATGCAGAGATCCACCCACAGCCCCTGGGGATCCATGGGGGATGCAGAGATCCACCCACAGCCCCTGGGGATCCATGGGGGATGCAGAGATCCACCCACAGCCC
>VZTN01013902.1:875929-1046600 GCA_013400515.1 Erpornis zantholeuca | reverse complement strand
CACAGGGGAAGGACTCCTCTCCCTGAGCAGTGGAAGGAAATCTCAGTGATGGACTGACCAAACCCCCATGCGCTGTCTTCCCGTGCTGACGGTGGGAGGGAGGGATGAGCTGGGGGGAAAAAGGTGTTTTAAGAGCTTATTTTACTTCTCATTATCCTCCTCTGATTCTGTTAGCAATAAACTCACTTTGTTACTTTAAGTTGAGCCTGTTTTGCCCTTGAAGTGTTTTCTCCCAGTCCTTATCTCAACTCATGCAGCTTTTGTTAATTTTTTTCTCTCTCCTCTGCCCAGCTGTGGCAGGAGAGGGTGAGTGAGTGACTCTCGTGGGCGCCTGGCATTGGGCCAGTGTCAAACCATGACACTTCCCAAACTGAATTTCCTAAATCAAAGACTGACCACCCACACAGTGAATGCCCCTGAAGGCAATACCTGCCCTCAGCTAAGAAAGTTCTGCTTGGGAGGTCAAAAACACACCAGAGAAGAGTAAAAAGGATTTCTCTCACACCACAAAACAGCTTCCTATTACTACAGTAGAGGGCAAATTATTTTTAAAATTATTGTATTTTAGTTAACAAGAAATTACAGGAACCTCAAGTTTTACATAACTACTTTGAATCAATGCAAAGGGCTCTGAAAGACACAAAGTTCCTCCTGAGAAGTCAAATTCCTTAATGGAATCTTAAAAAACCCCCAAAAACCCAAACCAAACAAAACCCACCAAAAAAACAAACAAAAAAACCCCTCCCCTAAAGAACAAATCCCAAACAGTCCAATGGAATCATGCTGATACCACCCAAATTTTTTTAAGCATTAAGACTTTGGAATCCTGGTAGTTTTAGATTCAGATTAAGATTGTTTCTGGTGGAGGGAAAAAGGTTACCTTATACTGGGTAAAAATAATCTTCAGTTGGAGAAGGAAAAAAGATGGATAAAGGGTACAAGCACCATCTGCACTCAGGTTCAGAGTCAAACTAGATCATTTGCTAAGGCTGCTTTAGGGCTACTGTAATCTTGGAATGAATTTTTACAGAATATTATATTCTAATTGAAATACCAACTAATTTTAATATATTACTCATTTTTACTTCACTCATTAGACAAATTAGCTTTGTGTGTTAACAGCTGCTTCAGAGAAATCACTAAATGCCTTGAAGTGTTCGACTCATAAGACTACAAACAGTTTTCAGACCTGTTCTTTCTCTCTTAGAAAAAAATGAAGGGGGTACTTTAAGCACAAGTTTAAGACTCTTAAATCAGTTCTATAGAGTCAGTGTATAGCATATTCATTCCAACTCAGCATCATATGGGATGCAGGACTGTGGAGACACATGGGAATAAAACATAATTACAGTTAGAGAAGAATATCCACCAGCAGCCTGTCAGTGCAGTAGGAAAGACCTCATTCCACCCACACACAGCAACTTTCACAAGTGAATTCTGTGGATGCTTCCTCCAAGGCAATCATGGCTCTTTAGATGGGGCTGAGTACACCCTGAGGGACGGTACTTACTGCTCTCCACAGCTCCTTCAGGTCTGGCATCCCATCTTCTGTTTCTCCCTCTCATCCCCAAGTTGTGCTTCCCTTTAAAATCTCACAAGGAACTCGTCAGAAGAGCTTGTCCCATCTGCAGTCCACCAATGAGGGGTGGCAACACTTGAGGCAACAGCAGGCAGGGCCAGAACACCCTGACTCCAGGCCTTAAGGAGAGATGGCACTGCAAGTTTGCAGGGTGGAAAAGAGGGAGAAGCAGGACTCCAAGAGGTTGGCCCTCAATGCCTCTGTTCCACACCTCACCTCCTCCCATATCATGCAGTGAGAGGTAATGCAAAGAAAAAGCTCCACACACTGTACTACACTGCTCCCACAGCCCTTGCTGATGGTGCCATGCCACCTTGGGGAAAGAGGCCCTTGTGCTGGAGAGACCAGACCAAGTCCTCCCTGCCATACCATTGCCACATACTGTGCATGGCAAGGGCAAGCACTGCAAGCATGCATTTATCTTCCCAGGTGGGGAGCTACACATGCAAACAGTGCAGCAGGAATCAGCCAGGAGCCTGTGGTTACCTGCTGGGGGGAACTCCCAACAGCTCTCAGGGCTGCCACAACAGCAGTAGGTCCCAGAATCACTGCAGCAGCAGTGCTAAGCCACCCTACAAATCAGTTTCCATCTCCACACTTGTGCTACATCTCCAAGACAGCTCAGAAAAGAAGCCACCCCACAAACAGTGCCTCTGCTTGCCACCACTTACCCTCAGATTCTTCACCTCTCCTCACAGCTCAGCCTGGGAGTTACTATTCTCAGCTCTAGCAGACACTGTCTGGTTAGGAAAACATTCTTTTCAGAAGGGAAGCCACAAGCCTGTAGGACTGACTCCTTTAACACTGTGTCTGGATTCCGAGACACCTCCCAAACAAACACCAGACAGTCAATGGACCTATTGTGGGAGCTGTCAAGATGTTTACCTTTATGTCTCACGTTTGAGTTAGGAGCAATTAAAGCAGAAACCGCAATAAAGCATCAGTTACTGTGAAATCAAAAACTTCCAAGCTGAGCATCGCTTTCCTGTGTGGCAGCTGAAAGGTAAGAACTTGGAGTGTGGCAGTCAGGATGACATCATTATTGGAAGAAATAGAACAGTGCATATTTGTCCCTTCCTGGACCTGGTGGCACTTACCTGTCTGGTAGGCAGATTTTTCACTGCTGAGCTACAGAGCTTTTTACAGAGCAAGGCATCATTTTACAGGCAGGAAAACCAAGTATTGGACATGTCCTGACATTTTAAATCCACCTATCAAGACATAACCACTCAATTTCAATGTCTTCATGAGAACTTGCCACAGGCACAACTACTTTACATAACCAGTCACTACTGGAAAATAGAGGAACAGCATCACAGACTTAGGAAGTTCCTTACTTGAGGATAGTCTAAGCTGTGCCACTGTTGTCTGCAGCACTTCAAATCATGAGTGTGAGAAAATACCACATCACAGAGCCCAAAGTCACCAAAGAAAGCCCCATCACTCTACAATGCTCCACTTCTGGCCCATAAACCCAGGAGGAACTGAACAGCCCAGGGAAGGTATTGTGTTGGTGTGCAAAACCAACAGTGCTGAGTAAATAGGATGTTATCATTACCACAGAAAACCTGTCCCCATCACTCCTTACCCTGCAAAGGATTTGCCAGCCTGTGTTTAGAAAGCCTCAAGATTTTACCTCATTTGAGACTCACAGCACTCCTAAAGTAGAATTTATTTCCAGGCTTTGGAAACAGAAGCAGGGTGGTGGGAGAATTGAGCCATTGCAATGTATAAGCCAAGTAAAGGATGGGCTCGACAAGACCCTCTGGGCATGTATGGATGCACATACACACACAACTGTGGAAACAAAGAAATGGTTTGGTACATCTGGTTAATACCAAAGCTATAGGAGCAATTAGTCTCAGGACTTTCCCCACCACAGGGAACACTGCTTCCAAACTAAGGGTATTTTCCATCCATTTGCCTCCAAGGGAGGATACAACATCGAGAGCTCATTTTGGAACTGGCCAAACGGAGGAGCCATGAGGAGCATACCCAGAGATGCCAGCAGCTCAATGGCCCAGAGCAGGACACACCTCCTCCCCCAGTCACTTGCAGTTTATTTGCCAGACACTTAGGAAAGATGCCCTGTTTGTCAGGAATCACGAGACTACTTCAAATCCAACCAGGACAACCTCTCCCTGATACTTCTAAGCACAACAGCTGATTGCTTGAAGTTTTCAGCTTTTGTTTCTCTTCCTTTCAGATTACATCCTTCTTTAGCATGCAAATAATGTCACTACCAATAACTCCAGAAGGGAAAACAAAACCCACACTAACACAAAGCCATTTACTCCTCAAACCTTTGATGCAAAAGTACACTGAAACATGCTGAATACTTACTACTGCCTTAGCTGGGGCATTTTTACCTTTGCTTCTTTATGCTGCTTTAGTTCAGAATTATCATCTCAGCCTGGACACCAAGCACTCTCAGCTGTGTATTTTGGCTTAGAAATACACTGCATGCTTTGTTTAACGGGGATTTATCTTCCTCTTTGGATGAAAAACTTTATTAGAGACAATTCTAAAAAGAAGGTGTCAGCTGGCCTTTTTGATAGAAATTTATTTAAGTTCCTGAAGGCCTTTTGCCATTTTATGATGACATGAATTGCAGCAAGAAAAACATCCAAATCTCTCATCAACCACTCTTCTCATTTGTTTCAAAAAGCTCTGGTGAGGAGCCCCCACAAAGCACACGAATGAGTGAGAAGGAGCACTGCCATATTGCTAATGCTCTTAAAGAACAGGTAGGCAGGAACTTTTCATCAGTGTGGTTTCTGTATCAGATCAGTGACAGAGGCAGCATGACAACACTTTATTCTTCAGAAGCCAGCATACAGATACAGCTGAGCTTAAACTGAGTCAACAGGAAGCCTGGAATTTGAATTCAGCTAACTACAGCTGGAGCGAAACAGAATTTCCACATCCCCATGTTTGGGGCATAGCCACGCCTAAGAGGCAAGGTCAGGACTTGGATCTTGGCTGTCAGAGTGCAGGCAGTTCCTTGGATCTGGCACTGGGCTGTTTTTCCTCTCTGGTGTTGCGCAAAGGAACTCTGGCCAGGTAAGCTTCCCCTGCACTTCGCCTCCTCGGTAGGGTTAGGAAAATACTTCCACCTTTCCTCGGGACCTGGCTGGAGGGAGCAGAGCAAACCCTGATGAAAAAGCACCATCACCACTATCACACAAGACTGCTGGTAATTGAAGGGTTAGCTTCCTGTTCAAAATCTGACTGCTTCAGCCCAGCAGCTGCAACAGACCTCTACTATAACAGCACAGGGCACATGCAAGCAGTTCTTATGTTTGCCTCTTGGAAATGACAGAAAAGCAGGAAGGACTAACGAATCACAGTTCCAGTGTTTTGACATTACCAAGGAAAGACAACCAGACTGAGAGCAGGCAGCAGTGGGACAAACTCCAGCCATCACTGGTGATGTGCAAGTGACAGTGTCCAACCAGAGAAACCAAGACTTGCTTCTGGATTTAGAGCATGCCCCAGCCGGACCGTGGGCACTGGACCCTTGCACTCTCACAAAGCTGCTTTTACACTGGAGCAGCAACAAAGTGCTCAGTTCCTGCAGCAGACACAGTCTCAGCACTTGGCAACAGTGCTCCTATGGGCACAGGTGCCACTTGGACAGGCTCTGCCAGCCATAAGACCTCAGAAAGTGGGACTGGATACAAGAACTGCCATGCCACCTACAGGACAAGAGAATCCTCCTGATTTCAGTTTTAACACATGTACTGCTGTTCTGTGCCAGCATGAGCATGGACCACTGATCAGTCAGGAAATCAGGAATGCCACGTGATTTTGGAACTTGGATGCATTTCACACCTGATACCAACAGTAAAGAGGAATGTAAATCTGTCTTTCCTTTGCCTGACTGGAAAGTTAGATAAGCAAAACCAGAAACTGGTCAGAAGTAATTAAAAAAAGAATTCAAAAAGACAGCCATATGGATACAGGTGGCCCCTAACAGCAGCACTCCCTCTGCCTTTGGTTACCTTCAGGCCATATGAGTAGACAAGAACTCCCTTTCCAGACTGGTAAGCACCAGGAGTATCCACACTGCTTTCTGGAACAAACAGAAGCTGTAAAGATGCTTCAGTGTGAAGTTCAAATACTGGATCAGAGTGGCCCACCAAATATAACACATCCAAAGAACAACACTTCAGCACTTCAGGAGCTCCTTGCTTAAAACAAGGGTACTGATGCAACAGCCAGGATGGCACTCAAAGAGCTGCTAAGAAACAATTCAGTGCACTGGACAATTTACTGCCAAGGGAATTCTCACAGCTGGTACTCCCCAGAATTACTCCAGTAGAGCCTGCTCACCCTCTCAGACTCTGAGCATTCATCATAAAAAGACCCAAAGCATTTCTAGAGGAAGGGATATAAAGACAAATCTTCACAGCTGCATTCTCATGTGCTCTGAGAGCATCCACAACCCTGTGTCAATATTTGACAGCTTTTCCAAAACATGAAAGTGAATTTTACATGGGCTCCCTTCCTCCTAAACACCAAGAGCATCAGAGATGTAAACGCCTCTTATGCTCCTGACTTTATGAAACAACTGTGCACGAGCACAGACAGCCAGAGACAATCCCCAGAAGGAAAGTCTGACACAGATCCTTTGATTCCCTTCTCCCACTGTGCTGCACTGCAACCTCCATTCCCACCACGACTGTTGAAACGATGAAGTCAGTACAAATATACAAAAAAAAAAGAAATCAAGACAATCTCAAAGGAATCTCTTATGACAGGGAGCCCTGAAATCCTCAAGAACCTTAAAGAGAAAGTTGTGCATCAAACCAGGCAGCCAAAAATAATGGTAACTCAAACAGCAGTCATACTCCTGATCAAAGCTGTTTGACAGGAGGATCTCATACACTGTGAGCATAAAAGAAATCATCATCTCTTTTAAACACCTTTCACAATGATACACACCTAAGAAATACTCCCTCTCAAAGAAACGCTGCAGGAGCTATTTGAGAACTGTGACAGGAAAATTGCCAACAGGTACCTCCAGGAGTGCACATTTCCTAGTGCCAGGCAAACAGGAGATGCCTCAGCATGTTGCTTCATCTACTCAACACCTACAGGCTCTCTTAGCTGCAGGTCTACAAGCACAGTCAAAAAGTGTCTTTTTTTCTAGGAGAAAACACATGACTGTGCATGAAACAAAGCAAACCCATTTCACTTTCAGTTGTACCTAAGGAGGAACAGGTTGATGTTGAAACACAGGAAGGGCATATAAACCCAAATATAGCAACTGCTGACCTAAGTGGATTTGGTTCATGTGGCTGTCAACCTCAACACATTACAGCAATTACACCAAACTGCCAGAAGCTACACTCACCAAAGAAAGTAGAAAGGAGATGAAGGAAATAACCCAAAACGTTTGAGAGACCTGGGTATTGACCATTCCATAAACAGCAGTAAGAACACTACGAACTGGCCAAAGGTCACAGCATTTTACCAGGAAATAGAGCAGGTTTGCAGACATTTAAACAAAAATCCAACATGCATGTGTGCCATGATTGCACACACAGTCCAATTCCCCTGCTATACTTTGGTGAAGCTGAATAAAAGCTCTGCTACTGAGGCAGGAGGAGTTTAAAGCCACAATGACACTCTCCTCTCGTGGGAGAAAGATCAGAACTCATAATACATGAAGGGGTACAGCCTTTTCCTCATGTCTGCCAGCAAGGCCAGTCCAGCCAAAGCCCACCAGGGCCAAGAAGCACCTCCAAGCAGTGCCACAGTGGTGCAAAGAGACAGGGAAAGCAGCAGATTTGATCAAGAGCAGAAGCTACCAAGTGCCCAAGGCAGTGCTAACAATGCTCCCAGCCATGGGGCTACTCAAGGGGATGGAGCTGAAGGATTCTTGGAGCAGCATCAACACAGTCCTACACTCTACCCTGGGCAATTGCTTCAAAAAGCACCCAGGAAGCAATGCCTGCCATCTCACCCAGGTGCAACGAGGTGCCTTAATGGCAGCTCTAGAGAGACCTGTTCTCTTCCCAGTATAGATGGGATAACAGCAGTATGTCAGGACATGGTTCACTACAGACAGCTGGTACAAATCAAGGCAATCACAGCAGCTTAACAGATTGCTACCAAACCTAAAGAATGACATTGGACACTGTGTGACTCAACATTTCTTTCTACATTTTACCCCTCCTTTCCCTATATCCTTCCTATCTTGTCTGGGTCAAAAAAAATCAGACTTGTAAAATCTCTGAGGAAGGAACCACTTATGCACATACTGTAATCATAACTGATAAGCTTTAATTAAAGCTAAACTCAGCCCCCTGCAACCTCCTCCAACCCCAAGGAAAGCCATCCAAAGCTGAAAAGGATTCAGACTTCCAAGAGTTTTGCACCTTTGGCTAAGCCACAAGTTCCACTTACTAATCAGAAATACTTGCATGTACTTGGCTTTGCACAGCACACAGATAATTCTATCCCCCAAAACTCTGTAATCTGACACAGACAAAAAGCCATAGCAAGCCAAGGAAAAAAGAAAGCTCCTTGAGAAAAAAAACCAAAAAACCAACCCAAAGTTGACAGTAAATTCTGCTCTTCCACTCGTCTAGGAACTGCTAAGCAGTGAAAATGAAACCTGCCCATCTGCACACAATTCCCCTCAGTGGAGAAACAACAGACCAGGCTGGCTCCTTCCTGCTGGGGAGTTCATACCCAGAGGCCAAAGGAGCTGCTTTATCAAGGAACCAACACCTCGAAGCTGCTTGTCCACAGTCACACAAGCAGTCCTCCCACCAGGCACAGAAACCTGTTCAGAGTTACTAGAGACAGTCCCTTCTCCCCTGTCCGATGACTTCCAAGCACCAGCCTGCTCCAGAAATGTCTCCAAAGGTGACAGTCACTAGATTTATGTGTCTGCCTCCTTCCACTATAAACATTTTCATTCTATTACAGAAAAAAAAAAAATCTGTTTGATCTGTCAGCTCCTTAGACTCCTGAAGAGTGTGGATGACTCCTGTCATTCTGTTACCCAGGAAGACCACAATATAGAGAAACATGTCATAAATGACCTAAGGTGAGAGTGTTCAGTGAATACAGACACACCACATAATTTCTGAATTATATGTCACAGTTCTTACGGGTTTAGGATCTAACAGAAATAAAAAGCCACGCTGAGCTCCTTTACAAGGCCCTCACATTATCCAGAGGTGTAGTGTCCTGGTTCTGGATACAGGCATGCCCAAATCCCAGAAGCAGAGACTCCAGGCAGCCCTGGTGGAGTGTTGCACACTATTCTGCTGCCTGTGCACAGTGAGAAACTACTGAGCTGAACTCACAGTCTCAGCTGGCCTAATCTGGTTTTAAGAAATCGAGCGGCAGGAACCCAACAAAACCACCTAACCAAAAAATCAGTCTAATTTTTTTCTTCCTAAATTCAGCAAATGTCACCAGATGCAAACAAGAAGGCGCTGACAAATCAGAAGGGAAGATTTTTCCACACCAACCCTTCGTGGTACAGGGCAGCCTATCCACAAGTTTTACAATCACCTGTTACACTCTGCACGTGCACAATGGAAGTGTGTTGCCTCAGCAGGTCCCCAAGCCCTGCCAGTCACCTGTAATGACAGACAAGAGACCTGCAAAGGAAGACAAGAAAATGGGAAGAGACAAGTTGCAGGAATCCAAGCGAATAACACAGTGCTAGAATGCTACTTTTTATACAATGCCTTCCCCCAGTGTTTTTGTGTAACACCAGTGGCACAGAGGAGATCTCCAGGAATAGGTGTTGCAAAGTTATCCTAAAGAAGACCCTGAACAGAACTAAACCCATATAAACAGGTTGCAAAGGAGAGGAAAAAAAAACCCCACACAGAAAACCCCTTCTTTTTAAATGACACCTTTCAAGTTGCTATGCTTCCACAGGCAGGTGAAAACAGTTTCAATTTGATTAGTGACAAAAAATTATAACAGAATAAAAAGCACTCACCCCCAGAGGTGGATTTTTGCAAAAAGTCCTTTAAAAAAAAAACCAAACCAAACCAAACCCCTCGAACATAATTTCCTGTTAGGGAACCACTTTGCTCCTTCCTCCACCAAACATTTTAACCATTTTGAACAGATAACAAGTATCCCATGATAAGATTACAGCCCAGATACCTCAAGAGACATAAAAAAAAGTTTTGCACTTCTGAAATAAGCATTGAGTTGCTGAATTTAGTAATTGAAATAACTCCAAGGCACTGTACCTTGGTGGTTTTTTTTTTTTTTTTATAGTTAAAGCTACAAAATATTATCGTTTAAAAGAAGACAAGAACAACCCCCCCCCCCCAAACCCACCAGTTTCAGAGCCACTCTCACTCCAAGGTACAGAGACCATCACCAGAGCACATAACTTACAGAAACACCCTCTAAAGAAGGAAAGGAGCCTGCTCACTCCATTCCCTTCCACTTCACACACTACCCAGTCTCCTGCTCCAGCCTTCACTCACCCTGAGTCCAACACGCCAGTTGTGTCACCGGAATGGGAGCGCTGCTCACGGGAGAAACAAAGGACAGCCAAAGGCGCTCAGCACCTCAACAGGCAGCCACAGACACCTACAGCTTTGGAGAAGGCAAAGGGAGCGGAGAAAAGCTCACACCGAACTGACTCATCTGTATCAATCACCTGCTCTTCCTAAAAAAGTTTGCGCTATTATTAGAAATCCTTTCTTGCCTTGCTTTCTTGCTGGAGCTGCCACTCCCACATCCCTCTCTGGCTGGAAGGCTGAGGCAAGCGCGGGTCCCTACGGAGTGGCCACTACAGGATTAACTCCTTCGTCCCTCCCTCCCCTGCCCGGCCAATATCGCTCCCGACAACTCTCACCAGAAACCGAGCGCGAGATGCTGCACTTTACCATGTAGTCCAAAAGGGACTCTTAAAGGGGGAGAACTTTTTGTGGTTTTATGAAATAGCACCTGAGCGGGAGGGAGGTTCGCGACCGAAGCAGGGAAGAGGGGGGAGGCGTGGAGTGGCTCGATCCCGTCAGGGGAAGCAGCAGAGGGGCCGGAGTCGATGGCGGAGCGGAGGGGTCACTCCCAGCACAGGCGAGGAGGGACAGCGGCAGCGACTGAGCAGGAAACAGCAAAGGAAGAAACAGCCGCACCGCTGAAAGGCAAGGCCGGATTCGGGGGGCAGAAAGGAACCGGCCCGGAGAACGGCGGGAGGCAGAGGAGTTTCCAGCACCCGTAAGGGAAAGCAGAACGCGCAAACAGCCTCCCGCAGGGTCACTTCACCCGCCAGGCTGGGGGGCTGCGACCTGCACCCGGCACCTCCGGCCCCAGCGCTGATGCCCCGCGGCCCGGGAGCCAGCGGGCCCGGCANCGGGAAAGGATGGCACACGCCCCCTGCGGGCCCGCCAACGGCCGCGCGGGCTGAGCGCGTGAGGGCTCGGGAATTCCCCCGGGCTGCGGGATCCACCCGGCCCCGGGATCCACCAGGCCTCGGGATCCACCAGGCCCCGGGATCCACCAGGCCCTGGGATCCACCAGGCCCTGGGATCCGCCCGAACCGGGATCCGTCCGGCGCATGGATCCGCCCTGCCTCGGGATCCGCCCGAACCGGGCCCCGGCACGGCCCTCCCGACAGCGATCCTCGCTCTGGAATTGTGGTGCGTCCCGACCTGGTGCTGGTTGGCCAAAGGCTCCTCATGTCCCATCTACAGCCACTTCCCCCTCCTGCCAAATAAATGCAAATTTTCGTCTGTGATCGTCTATGGGCTTAAAATCACAGAAGCACAGAACCAATTAGGTTGGAAAAGACCTCTGAGATCATCGAGTCCAACCTGTGACCAAACACCACCGTGTCAGCCAGACCACGGCACCGAGTGCCATATCCAGGCTTTCCTTAAACACCTTCAGCGATGGTGACTCCACCAGCTCTCTGAGCAGCCCGTTCCAATGTCTGATCACCTTTCTGTGAAGAAATTCCTCCCAGTGCCCAACCCGAACCTCCCCTGGTGCAGTTTTAAGACTGTGCTCTCACTCTGTCACTTGTTGCCTGGGAGAAGAGGCCAGCTCCCACCTTGCTACAACCTGCTTTCAAGGATAGTAATACAGTCCTACTTCAACTAATTCCTACTTAATACGGCCTTACACTTCAACATAGCTCTGTTTAGAGCAATGCTTACCTGGTATTCACAACAGGTGTCCTTCCTGTCACACTTCCTAACATGCCCAGTCATGGTGCCAGTGCCACACTCTGGCTTTGGATTGCCCCACCAGGCGTGCCAAGGCTGCCTGACCTTAGGGTGCTTTTTAAAGTTCCTGGGATTCTACTCTCCCTTCTGTCCAAACTGTATTTCTTTCTCTTGAGAAATCACTGTGGGTTTCATTATATCTTTTTGTTTCTGGTATCCGAGTAATATGGATTATATATTTGTATAGAAAATGTGAATAATAAAAAGAGATGTTATCTTTTGCTTACAGAAAGCCACGTGATTTCTTCACCTGAGACATGCAGAAAAGCACCACACACTCAGCAGGTTAGGAAATACTAGTTTATCCACTTTCCTGGTATTGACAGGCATTCAAACTGTTCCCAAGGAGCCAAGGCAAAATAGCACTTTCCCCAGAGCTGGTTTCCAGAGCAGGGTTTTATTTGTTCCTTATTTGGAGTGCTGTGTAAAAGGATGCAGGCTAAGGAAGGAGGCAACTCTCCATCACATCCCTCAAGTAGTATCTGTAAAATGAAGCATGAGGTCCCCTTCTTCCCTGCGGCTCCAGGAGGAGATGCAGACACCTGCCAGCACCGTTGCCTTCACCCATTGCCACCTCTAGGATCGTTTCTCTGGTAACTGCTCCATTCCTGCTTAGGATTTAAAGCTCTCACTCAGGACCTGCTGGAATTCCTAAGAGACATGTGGCCAGTTAGAATCCTTACAGGATTAGGTCTGCATTCTCCAATACGTGGGACTGAAAAATGCAATTGCTAATGCAGGCAGCAATTGCTAATTGCTGTCACAGCACTGATGGGGAGGATTTCTCAAAACAACCCTATAAAACATGAGGGAAGCCAGAATGGCAGGGGGTTGTAGGCATGACTTTCCCTCAGTTATTTTTCCTGACAAGTTACCTTCATTGTGTTTAGCCAGGCCGAGTGCAGCCAGGAGGGTTGTATAAGATAATATATATCTGCTGCTGCCAGAAAGGCTCTGCACGCTTCTCAATGAACCCACTGACATCCTTCTTCCTGTGCTCCCGGGAGCAGAGGGCACATTCACCCTCCCACCCCGGTGACTTCCGTGCTGTTCCTCACCTCTGCACAGAAGGAAAAGAGCTGGGCAGGGGCTGTGGGCTCCAAGGGGAATGGTGCATGGTGGCTGGGGCAGCTTTGTAGGCATGGAATACTACCTGTGGAAAGGGTCAGAGGCTTCTGAAGGCTACTTTCATTATCAAGGGAAAAGGAAAGCAGAAGCTGCCACCAGGCTGGGCTCCTGGGGCAGGGTCTTTTTCAGGTGTAATTTCTTAGACACGTGTAGCTAATCTGTGCAGGAGCACTCATCTTGGACAGCCAGCTTGTGTTTTTGCACAAGCATGCAATAGATAATGTTCTCCCTGGACCATTCACAGTTTATAAAACAGCAGAATGTCTTTGTCCCTAATTGAGATTGAGGACTAACAAGTTTGCACTGTAACTAAAAAGTCACGATGAAGTGTTGCAAGACTGGTCTCCTCTGTTTCCCAGATTCCAGCAGTCACTTTCCAGACATCCATTTTTCTTTTGGCACCAAGAGAGAAATCCTCGGGGACTGGAGGAGATCCCCCATCCCTGGGTAACCACAGCTTTCACCCACTACTATTTTTATTCCCACTACTATTTTTATTCCCACACTATTTGGGAGCAAGAGACCAAACGGATGGGAAGAATTACAAGGTTTGAAACATACTCAATGAGCTGCTGCCCTACTGAGCTGCACAAATGAGGCAGCAAGAGCTGTCACTCCTGTCACCTGCAGCACAGCCTGCTGGCCCAGCCTCCAGGCAAGGGGAAATCCAAGGCCTGTCATCCCTCCTGCTGCTGTAATAGGTTTCCTTTAATCACGCCACCATAGGAACACCAGGGTTCATCCTTTGTTTTGAAAATAGTTGAGTGGGCAAGAAAATAAAACACGTTGTTTGGGATTTCCCCAGCTGGGATTTCCCCCAACATCCTGTGTGAGACTTCAGCTTCTTAAAAAAAAAAAAAAAAAGAAAAAGTTAGCACAGAGGCATTCATGCAATTCTCCCATTATTTTACTGAATGCTGCTTCACCCGCACCAGATGTTCAGGCTAGTACTGCAGGCTGAGGAAGTGAGCTTCAGTTACAGAAATGAAATACTAGTTACAGGATTTTATAGATAGGAACCCAATTTATATTACCTTCATCCCTTCTTGGCTATTTACTGTAACTGCTCTTCATGGAGAATCTGAAGAAACAATGTAGAATATGTACATGTACTGGGGAGGTGTATCACTGATTCCTTTGCATCAGATAATTCAGAATGGCTGAGAGTGAGCCAGTAAAAGAGAAACTAAAGCCAGGCCCTTTAACATCCAGGTTTATCTCTAGATCACCTCCTCTCAGGTCCTCATCAATCATCAACCAAGGGACAAAAGAGGAAAGAAACGATAACGCCACCAACAAAAAAGAAAAAATAATTAATGACTTTATTTTTCTTTTTTTAGTTCAGTTGGCCATCTGAGGTGCTAAAATCTCAACACCAATGAAGCAAGTGTGCATAAAAACAAACGATAAAACACAACCAAATAGAAGAAAACAGGCTGGAACAGAGTTGGTTTTGTACAGGTAGGGTATTCGCTTTTCTGTTAACGCTCCATACATGCCAACCGTAAAAGCCTTGAACAATCTGAATATCAGACTTCACTTTCATACAAAAGGGCAGATGCCAAAGCAACTCCCTTTGCCTGGATTAGACTTCACACACACACGCATGCATCCACAGATACAGAGTATTTAAATTACTGCAATGCCATCAGAACATGGCATCCTCCCCTTCACATCTGCTTTCAGTGACATCCTCATCTGCCTGCTACCCTGCCCAGTACCTGCCAAGAAGTACATGAACAATCCAAAAGCAGGGACTTTTGGAAAGCTTCTCATCTCTGTTATTTTGCAAAGGTCGACAGCCAGCAATCTCTTTTTCTGTGAACTATATACAGGCTGGTTTTTAGTATGCTTTAGAGCTCTCTTTCTTGCAGACAGCGACAACTGAAATTCCCATTGTAACTTTTCTGTTTGTACACGGGAGATTTTACAATGCAACACCTCTCTCAACCACTGGTGTGTGGTGTAAACACTTGAGCAAAAACTCTGAAAACGAATGTTAACCAAACATGGTGTAGCTGCTCACAAAAGGGAACTGCTGGCTGCTCTAGATCATGCTGTCTAGACCACTTAGAATACTTCATAACGTTCAGGATTAGGATGTATAAAAATATTAAAACCCACCAGAGTGCACACAAATGTGGTGACTAGCTCTACGCAAGCACCGTGTTCTAACAGAGGCATTGCACAAAACTCAGATTCTTGACCGTGGGGGTAGCCCAAGGATCCACTGGTGCCTTTACATACAAACAAATATTTACAGAAAATGCAGAGACGGAGAGAGAAGGACAGACTTTTAAAACTTGCAGTTTGCTCTAAAATATGTTCAGCAATGCAGTTTATAACATGCCCTAGTGAGACCAGGGGGCATTGGTTAACTGAAAGAAGGAGTATGTCTGAAAGTTGGAGCTGAAATGTCTTGTCACCTCCCCGCACATTAGTTCTCTGAAGCTCAGAATTTTACAGCCATTTGTGACTTTTAATGAGAATGTGGTTAAAAGGAACAGAACGGTTAAAAAGAAAATGGTATTGTGAAAACAGCAGATTAGTTGTTCTGGCAAT
This sequence comes from Erpornis zantholeuca, assembly GCA_013400515.1. NCBI lineage: Eukaryota > Metazoa > Chordata > Aves > Passeriformes > Timaliidae > Erpornis > Erpornis zantholeuca. The sequence continues at coordinate 1,031,108 of VZTN01013902.1, read as the reverse complement.
CCTCACTCCCCCCTCTCCACTTGCCTCCTGGGCGTTTCCTTCCAGGAGTCGGTATTCCCCTCCCTTCCCTGTAGGAGGCTGAAGTGCTTGCCCCATCCTCAGCGTGCCCATCTCAAAACGAGCACGGTTCCAAGCTCGGCTCTCTTGCCACCTCCTGCCGGGATGAAGCGGGCAGCCCCGGGTCAGGACCGTGTCACCTGGGGACAGACACCCTTTCGTGCCCACGTCTCGGGAGCTGAGGGTCTCTTTGCTCTCCTCACACGTGAAATGGACACACGTCATTGAAAGCGCATGGCTGAGTCATTGCTGCTGCTGCCCACGTGGGCAGCGCGAAGAGCTAGAACATCCTGCTTGGATTCGGATACAAATAAGGAATCTTGTGCTCACAAGAGCCTTCTTCAGCTTTAAAAATACAAAATTTGAATTAAAAATATTCAGAGAGTAAAAAAACCCACTGTCTGATATGCAAGTCATATTCTTAAAGTGCAACTGAGCAGCAAATACAAGTTGTGCCTTTTACAACCATTTTGATATTAAAAGGCCTTTTAACATTCCCTTTTGTGTATTTTTAATCAATTTGTGTGTGCGATGTTAGCTCTTCATTTTCATTCTTGCTGCTGGAGGCTTTCAGCAAAACCCAAAGAGCTCAGGGTTAGAATATGTGGCTTTTCTGTGCAGTGAGGTATTACACCCTCGAGTGATACCACTCTTCAGCATTGCAAAGATCTGGCCAATGTCCCTCAGCATGAAAGAGAAAAGGAACCATCTGGTATTTCTTCCTCAGGATTTTTTTCTGTTCTACAGCTCACATTCAATGACCTTTTGTTACAAGTTAGATGCAGTCCATATACCCAGTGCACTATAAAATGGACTGAGGTCAATTCTCTGCACAAGACAATTTACAGCAAACTTTCTATCCATCTTTCTTCCCTCCTCCTGCACTCCAGCTTCCACTGGCCCCTCAAATGCAGACTTTGTAAACTAGCATTGCCAGTTTGACTCGGGCAGCAGGCCTCTGCACCGGCGAACAGGGGGGAATTCTGTTTGTTGGACATCCTGGTGGCAAAGCCAACACTCGGGGATGCTGGTATGGTAGGTACCGCTTGCTAACATGCACAGTTATAAAGTAGCACTGCAAGCTGCCTGTCTGCTCGGTTTCACGAGTATCTGGATTTAATTTGTAATGCCTTAGCATAAAACACTAGGGGGAATAACGGGAGAACACTTTGGGTGGAAAACACCTGTTTCCACAGTTAGCAAGCAGCACTGCTCGGAGTCCCCGTGGACACTCCCACTGGTTCTCCCTCAGCCTGGGGTATTCTCCCAAGACAGAGGTGAATTCAAATCATAGGCCTTGGCTTACAGGAGACCCCTCTGAAGGAGGTAGAGAGCCAACAGCAAGAAACCATGCAAACTTCTGTGCTAGGGCAAAAGACTGAAGGGTGTTGCGCCCTGCTGGGGTGCCTCGCACCGGCAGTGTGAATTCAAGCTGGAAGAGTCAGTACGCTGTACAAATGTGCTTGGGAGTGGGACATGTTCTCAAAGACATCAGGAAGCAGGCTTAGTACTTCTTCAACAGGAAAACAACACAGTGAGCATCCCAAGGAGGGAAACCCTCTGAACACATCATGTGAAGGATGGGATGCAGCCCCAGTGCACGGTGCTGTTTCAGCTCTGCAGGATAAGTTAAGGACATGGTTTGCCCAGGGAGTCTGTCCAACAGGGAATGGTGCTGAGCTGCTCAGTGCATATCCTGCTCATCAGTTATTGTGTGGTCAGGACCCTCCTGGCTGAAAAGCAGTAGATTTACTAACTGGGCCAAAAGGAGCTTCTTCCAATAGATGCAGCAGGAAATGTGCTATTTTTGTTTTCATGGAAATCCCTCTAACTGTATCAGGAGTGTGAGGATCCCCTCTTTCAATGAGAAAGAGTCATATGGGATAGTTCTACCTCACAGTTTTGGCTTTCTTGTTATAAAAATGTAAAATTTAAATAAATATATGTTTGTTAGTCTAAAAGAGAGAATCTGGGATGTGGAAGAAAAGGACACTAAGAACACAAATAGATTCTCAAACTCCATGAGTGCACAGGATTTTTTCATTGAGAAAAACTCCCAGGGCAGGATGCATCCATGGGTACACAAAGGCTGCCCTTGCTGTTGAGCAGGGACCAATCCGCAGTAGTGTCTTTCTCTAACAGAGTTAAAACACTCCCTCCACAATCAAATATGTGTAACAATCAAATTATTAATAAGAACACTAATAAATAGCCACAGGTAACAATGTCCAGTAATTTTGATGTGGAAGTTGTAGGATGCAGCAGGCACACATACCCATCACTCGTCCATTTTTTTTCCTAAAAGATACAAAAATGAATCTTCTTTCAAGTATTAAAAAAATAAGTTAATTGACATAAAAGGGTCAAAGTGACTGAGGGCCCAGGCAGGTCTTAAGCTTCGTTTCCAATGTGCAAAAACAAAATACAGAGGAAAAAAAAAATAAAAACACTGAAAAGTCTTAATGGTGGTTCGGTCACTTAAGGGCTTCTCCCTTTTAGGGGCCTAATAACCAGGGAATGCTGCCTGGGAACACCCCTGCCCCAGCACACACTTACCACTGTCCCACAGCAGTATTTTCCAGTGTCAAAACAGTCACAATAAAAACAGAACAAGGAAGCCCACCAGCCTCTGAGCTGTGGCCATGAAGACTCAGGCCAGCAGAAGCCGTCTCTCCAGTGTGTAGCAAAGCAGATGGGCATCTTCCCTCTCTCTTCTGCTCCCCGTGTTCCCCACAAGAAGATTTAGGAGGCTAAGGTAGGGAAAGTCTGCTGATGCCCACTTCTCTCCAAAAACCAAGAGGCAGAGAGTTCCATCACACATAGCAGTATCTTCTCTGTCTTGTATTTCTTCATATCCATGCATAAGGATCAACTGCAGGTTTCTTTGGTGGGGAGGAAGACTAAAGCAAAGAAGGTGTTGCCCTGGGCTTCTGGAGCTCTCTCAGACAGCTGACTCCACTGCTACAGGCTGCTGTGGTTTTTCAGGGAGAGCTGCCACTTCCCTCCCTTTTATTAGAACTGGTGTAGTAAAATCGGGAAAGGAACGGACTGCCTTAAATCCAGTGTAGTTAAGGGTACTTCTTCCCTTAACCTCCTTCCCCACACATGGATTATTCCCCCCTCCCTCCTACCACACACACAAAAATTCGGTCCATCGTACAGGACCTCAAGGAGACTCCTCAGTCTCAACTCAATTTCTTCAACTTGGCTTGCAGACATGTAAAACTTAAGCTTCTGGAACCAACACACTTATCAAAAGGCTTCTGAGTGCTTCAAACCAAATCCCTGCGTGCTGTTGGACCCTTCGGAGGTTTCCCCTTCAACATCTTCCTATCCATGTAATTCTGGCAAACTCAGGGTAGGCCAACTGGACAACACAAACCAGCAGAGGTAAATGTGTTAAGCTCAGGACCAGTTCAAGCTAAAACCTTTGGAAAGCATGACTGCCTCCAGGTCCTTGTCTTCTTCTTTTTCTCGAAGCCGCTGCTCCTCAAGGAGAGCCACAAGAGAATCTCTCTGCTCCACTACTTCGAGCATTTCGTTCAGGATCCTCTTCTCCTCTGAGAGCTCCTCATCTGTCTTCAGATGATCTACACAAATATCAAAAACTATCAGCATACACAAGGCTAGAAATTCACACATAAAATCCAAGAAATATTCCCTTTTGCTCTCACCTTCTACTGCCATCCTCTCACGGAGTTCCTGCTGCAGTCGACTCTGCCTGTCTTCCAGTTCTAGCTCCCGAGCACTGAAAGGGAAAGAGCAGAAATCCAAGTTTCAGGTATATTAAAATACTGCACACATTCCTTCATATTCATTCTCAGTTTCTGCTCCCTCTCTAGATATCTGCTGTGGTTTGGAACAACTCTTAAATAACTTAAGATATATAACTGTATTTTTAAAAGATTTAATTGAGCTTTTAGCATTTCAGGTTCTTTGCCTTCAGCCAGGAAGTGCAATACCAGAAGAGGAGTGAACTAAATATAGAGCAGAGTGAAAGAGCAAATAAATCTGCAATATCTCTATGTATCCCCTGCTACTTTCCATTCTAAAACCAAAGTTACTTATTAACAAATTACTTATTACTTAAGGACATGTCAGGCCATTGCAAATACCACCTTGGGACTTTTCTGCCACTAAGGCCATCAGCTTCCACATTGCTGAGGTGATCTGACACATTCTGAAAGGAATTTCAGTGAATTTGCATAATGGGATCAGAACAAACTCTCAATTTCATTAATAGGAAAACAGCTTTACTATCTGAGCCCACATGAGAGGCCCTGGGGTCCCACTACAGGCAGAGAAGAGGACCACATGGCAAATGTGACTGAAATAAATACTTTTAGCTATGCTTAGAAGCCAACTTTACCAAAACCAGAAGGAGTCACACATTATTTCTGCACAGCTTGCAAACACTTGCATAAACAGGATGTGTTTTATACAAGAACAGCATGGGAAGGGCTCACATACCTGTACTTCTGCATGTGCACAAATAATTGGGATTTTCATCCCTCATCACTATTTTTCCTTCTTCTACCACTCCTCTGAAATGTACTTCATTGGATGGATTCTTATCTCAGCCACAAATCAGCCTAAGAGGCTGCTGACCTCCTGGCCTTACAGGGATGACAGTACTGACAGATCTTCTAAAACTATTTATGACAAAAATCCCCATTTTTTCCACATTCACTTACAAAATCATCAGCTCGGACTCGTAGCGAACCAAGGCATTCTTCTCCTGCACCAGCTTGAACCACTCCTGCATCAGCTTGGGGTCATCCTTCTTACCCATGCCTGCCAAGAAAGGAACCTGGTAAATTTTCAGGTAATGCCCTGCAATCCTTAGAAGCCCAAACTGCAAAAACAACAATGGGGCAAAATGTGCAAAGAAAGCCGAGCAAGATGCTGCCAGAGCACTCCCAAGCCGGGTCCATTCAGTTTGCCTACAGCACACAGTTGAGTGAAGTCACCTCCAAAAGGTTTCTCTTCTCTTTGGAGCCTACTTTTTTTTTTTTGTTTCTGATATTCTTGTGATTACGTGTTTCTTCCTCACTCTTTCTGCAGAAAGCCCCAATTTCTGTAAGTATTAAACTTTCCCTTTCATTAGAAGAGTTTTATAGATGCTCACACCAGCTACTTTAATATATCAGCTCATCAGAAAAGGATTCAATTGCCACTCTATGTGTTTTACCTTTATTTCCTTCAATTGCATGTCCTCAAGTTTTTCTTTTACTAGCCAAAAGTAACATCTTGTCTCTTCTTTTTTCAACAGTTAAGTAAATCTTTTCTGACTGCTCCTCCTAGCCACATTATCTATTCACCTTGAAGATGCCCCTGCACAGTGAACACAGAAACTAATTCTACTGTACTGCATACCAGTGCTAGAAAGAAAAAGAATCCCCAGACACATTTGCTAATATGAAAGCAGAATAAAGAAACCTTGGGCCTTGACCACCTAGTACAGAACTCTTAGCTGGTCCTTTTATTTTAGAACAAACTCCTTAACTTACTCAAAAGTCCACTGATGAATCTTGTGTCTGTCAGGAGTCATGTGGAATAAATGCAGAATGCTGTTCCCAAAGCCTTCTGTTGATATTTATCAAACACAAGAACTTACCACAGAGGTTCCTCCGGGCAAGCTCTTGGTCTGGGCCACTTATTCCACACTGAATCACCTGCACATGAATGTTGTGATTTACATCAGACCCCATCAAGGTCAGTAGCAATGTTCCTGCCTGTGTGGAAGTAGAAGCAGGAGCAAGGCCTCAAACCAAGCTCAACAGCACTTTTGGATTGCTGCATCCTATCAGCTTGCACTGCACGTGACCTAGGCATCCCAAGGCAACTACCATCCCTGTCTCTGATATTATGGATCAAGAACAAAAGCTCTCAAATAGTCCAGCTACTAATGCTCAAATAATCAAGCAGCAAGCTTCCTATTTAAACTCTGTGACACAGACACATCACAAACGCCACATTAATGGCTACTTAATTCAGACCCGTGCCCTGCCTCACCCTCAGTATGAGAGAGAAGTGCTGCCCTGCAGCTACACATGGGAGAGCCTACAACCCCTAGTAAGCTGCAGCTCAGGCTGCCTTTCACCTGCCTTTGAAAACATGTTGTCTCAGCCCCTCGGGGAGTAGCAGACCTGGCTGTACCACCCTAAGAGGGGGCTGTACCACCCCTGGCTCTGTGCACTTTATCCCAGTGTGTTGCTCAGTTCCAAGCATTCCTTTCTGAGCATCTCTGCACAATATGCCCACGTGGCGACAGGAGAGGGAGACTGTACATGCAGATGTCCAGTGCTGTGGCGCCATGAGAACACTGGGAAGTCTCCCCTTCCTTTCCGATGCCAGGATGTATAGAAAACAAATGCCTCTAAGAAAAAGCCAAAAACACAACGCTACTGACCTATGGAATACGTAAGTATTTTTAAACAGCCAATGAGTAGAGGAAAAATGGGAGGACTGGAAAGGGAGCACTGACAACTGATGTGAGGGAGCACCATGGAAAGCAGATAAGTGGTTAGCAAAATTACACCATGAACACACATAAACAACCCCTTCCCCATGCCTTGGCAATGGAAACTCTACAGCAAACTCCATTTGGGATAGTTAAAGAATGCACTCAGCAAGACAGATGAGGGAAAACTAGTCTTACTTGAGGTCGGTTGGTTTTTAAAGTTCAAGGATGTTTTTCAAATCAGTCCTTATAAAGACACAGTATTCCTTTAATCCCTACAGGCTAATTAAAAGGCCGTATTTAAGGAAACAGATTGTCATCCCTTATCCCACCTTCCAAACATCTTTCAGGAGGAATAGAGAAATTGAAGCCACCAAATGAAAATAGAAACTTTTAAGTGTGACACTTCTGGTCCCAGAGCTGCTGCCCATTGTCCCTCCCAGTCACTGCACCTTCTCTTGCACAGCTGGGACTAGCAAAAGGGATACTGTACCTTTAACAACTTGCCACAGGCTCAGAGAAGCTGGTTACCAGGTAGCTACAGACAAGGCTGGTTTGGGGACACAGCAAGAAAAGGGCTGGGGGCCTTGTGGCCACTGGCTGACTAGTGCTGCTATGACAACCCAGCTGTGGTCAGGGAGGACACGGGGGGTGTGAGGTTACATTACCTTCATGGGCACAGCAAGGGCAGAAGGAGAGAGGTCTACGACGTGGTGTCCCGGCATTGGGCTCAACTTCAATAGGACCAAACGAGGAAGAGGAAGAGGCAGGAGAGGAAGAGGAAGTTGGAAGTGGAACGGAAGAGGAGGAAAGGGGTGAAATAAAAGACAAGCAAAGGACAAAAAGCATAAGAGTGAGAAAGAAAGGAAACACAAGAAGAAAAGAAAAGAAAAAAATACAAGAAATGGAGAAGCAGAAACAAGGGATACAGTCTACAGATGAATAATGTCCCTAATAAGCACAGATAACAGGTAAGAGGTAGACTGAGGTACTGGTGAACTCTTACTGAGCTGTACAAATACCAGGCAGGAGGTTACTGTTACTGCACTTTTCCTGATGTACAGTTTTCAGCTGCAAGGCCTTTAACCGAAAGGTTTGTGATGCAGATGTCAGGACGAGTCAGACATGTATTAAACTTCTGCTGATAAATGCCAGATTTCAGGCAGGGTTACAGTAAGTCTCACCTGCATGCATAAGACACCAGCTGTAAGCAGCCACCCTACCTTAAAGCTCTATCAGGACCATGCTCTTATCACCATGGCAGCATCCACTGATGGTAAAAGTGTCCTTTATAATGGAATAGAATGTCTTCAGACAGGGAACATCACTGGGAGAATCTGATGACCATGGAACCAGCCTGCCATGATCTGCTGTGTCAAGTATGGTGAGTACACATGTACCCCACTGGATTGTTGTGCTTAGAGGGGAAAAGGCTTTTACACAGATAAAGTGATTCACATCAGGGTCTGCAGGGGCAGTGACCAACTGAGGACTCTGCAGAGTTAAACCAGTAAATTTAAAGCTCTCCCTTGACGTTTTCATTCCACAAAGCATTTTAAAGCTTACGAGTCCTGTTAATATGGGTGACTTACTGAATCTTAATCATCTCTTCCATCAGCCAGTGAAGGACAAACATTTCTCATCTCTCAAAAGGTTCAGCTGTTTTAACACCAAGAATTTGCTTTTCAGCTGTACTTAACATTAAAGAGATAAATAGGCAGTAACCAATGTCACTAATAGTTACAGGAGAACATGCACCGGGGAGATGATGAACTCTGAAACATCAGAGCTACCAGAGTGGAACACTTACTGAGCTCAGGGCACAACTGCATTTATAAAGGGGAGGCATTTCTGTGTTGGGAAAAGGCATAAACTCTACAGCAACAGTATGGTAAGAATAACACTCATTTTGGAGAAGTCAGCAGAGTTTGATGCTTGTGGTTCAGAGAAAGCTCTACAAAATTAGAGTACCAGTGAACTGGGAAGGCTTTAGAAGGGACCATCACAGAACTAGACCAGCACATGGAGGACACACTGGAGCAAGAGGGAGAGCACAGCAGCTTCAAAGCTCGTGACTGAGCAGCATGGCTTTCTCAGAAGAAGAAACCTCTGTACTGGGAGCAGGAAGGGGCAGTGTTAGGAGAGGTGCCACAGTTGGCCATAGGACAGTTACAAATGAAGCATCGTACCAACAATCATTGAGACGGTACCAGAACATGTTCTGTATTTTCCAACTTCTTCATTTAAAATAGAAAAATACTAAGGCTTTTTTCTCCTACAACTGCTATTTCACAGATCAGGTTACAAAAGCAAAAACAAACAAAAAAAAAACCCCAAACCACAAAGGAATGCTGAAGAATATGCTTCCACACAAAGCAGAGCATTTAGTGCATGATACTTGATAAACATTTTTTATTTCCCATCCTATGTTGTTCAAAATTAATTCTTCCATATAAACTTTAATACTCTAATTCAGTCTAAGCACTATTTTGAGGGTGGCCAGGAGATGGACATTTAACTGCATGGAAAAATCCACTTCTTTCAGGGTTTGAGATTTCATTCAGAACTGGGGGATGGGGGATTTGATGAATTTCAAACCATGCACATAGAGAATTGGTGAGGAACTTCCAGCTTTCCATATTTGAGCTGAAAAGAAATACCCACAGTATGTGAAAATGTCATTCATCTCATTGTGAAATGGCCATAGACTACCAGCTTTTGCCATCAGTGAACAACTGGTCTGATACTAGGAGAGGATCCCATCTTCAATCTCCAGTAAAAAGCCCCAGGAATTACACAGCACCTGACTACTGTGGAGCTCACTCCCCACAATTGTATTTTCCTCCCTTGCCCTTAGTTATCTCCCCATTCCTGTATAAAGAAAATTTGTCCTTGAATCAAGTTACAAAGTCCATGATATCTACACTAGTCCTGCTACTAGAAAAGTCAACATGTTCTTTCAGTAAGATAATAAACACAACCTTTGCAATTAAGATCCTTTCCAGCTACTCTAGATGTAAATTACAGTTAATTACATCAGTGAATACAGGTTATGATCATTATAATTACTTTGGAAACAACTTCTGTCCAGAGTAGGATGATCAGCAAGGCTTTAGAAAGTGTTCCTTATGTTATTGGAGGTCCTTAACAGCAAGAATAAAGTGCAACCTGAAAACTTACTTCCTGTGGTTCTCTAAAGCTCATTTCATGGCTTATTGCTCCAAAAGCCATTACTAATCCTACAGCAAACAGTATTATAATTATTATAGCATTGTTTAGAGAAATCACCACCTCCTAGTCTCATTAAATGTAAAATAGGATCATCGCTGCAAGACAATTTTTCTGGATGTGGAACCAGGGCCAGGTAGGGAAAAACCCACTTGTGGTGCAATTAAAAAAACCTCAACAAACGTAACCCCCTTTCTGTTTAAGCCTCCTTCACCACCAAAAATATACTGACACAGGTTTTCACCCACAACATGGAAAGAGTGCTGCTGGCAGCAGCAACACCCGCTGAAGCAATTTGCTTGGAAGGAGCTGAAGGGCAAGAGAAGAACACCTTACTGCCAGCAAGTCTAAGGCGTGGCTGCAGCTTCTGGATAGGAAATTACCATTTCTGTCACAAGACTCTGTTAGTCATGAGTTGCTCCCTTGGAACACCACAGGCCAGCTCGTGTGTGTTGTAAAGCCTTGGCAGCAGAGCTCAGCAGTCCAAGCTGCTGGCAAGCCAGAGCATGGTTTGGAGGCAGGAGCTGCAGCTGCTTAAGGAAAGGAGTGTGCCCCAGTTCCTGAGCACACAGAACATTCTCGAGAGGCAGAAGCTCTGCCTTGCAAATCAGACACACCCCGTCAATAATAAAGTGACTGGAATTACCTTGCGTCTGTGTAAAAAAGCCACAAGAACGACCTTGTTTGTCACAGTACTCTTGAGAGATTGCAGACTTTGCTACAGTGGTGGAAACCAAGAGTCAGGTCAAGAATAAATACCATAGCTTCAAAGCCTCTTCAAAACAAGGACCAGAAATTGCAGAGCCACTATGAAAATATACCTTCATTTTCACTGTACACTGTTCTTTGTTACAGAAGCTGCACTGGACTGCTGCATTCTTTTCTAATCTTTATTTACCTGTTGATTAAAGAGCAATTATTCAGACTGGTTTTGGTTTTTTCCTCTCTAGCTCCATAAAACTTCTTCACATACAGAAGCACTGTGGTCAAAATGATTGATCAGGATGAAGAAAGCACAGCACAAAGTTTGGGGTGGCAGACCCCATCATCCCCAAGCTCCAGCTCCCACTTGATCCCCTTCACTATTTGTCCCTGTTTTTTGACATGAGAGCTGTGATGATTTCTGAGAAGTGGTGAGTCAGTGCAAGTTAAGTTTATTTGAACAGATGTAGCACAAACCAAGTGGTATCACAAGCTTTGCATCCAAAGAGTTTGATTTCTATACTGTTGACTAATCATGGTGGTATGGAAAACATCAACACTGGCCAGGAAATCCAGCTCTGAGGCCAGTCTCAGTTCTACTGAATCATTATGTGGCACTTGCCCTCACAAGCTAAAAGCATGACACTTTGGAAATTTATTCTACTTCATCCCTCATTTACCAGGAATACTAAAAGCTCTAATTTTAAATCAGTGCTTAAAATATGGATCAGTCCAAAAGAGATCAATAAGTCAAACTGCACTGATCACAGTAAATGTCCTCTTTTCCACCCTTTATAGGTTATGGTCAGAAACCCAAGTACTGAAAAATAAAGCATTCCAACTTTACTATTTGGTGAAAATAGTAGCAGCATTGTTAAAAATCAAGGATACAGAAAACCAGCCCTTGGAGAATTGCATCCACAGAACTGCAGGTTGAGAGCAAGGATTCTGATAAATATCCCACAAGCACATCACTCAGCCTGTCTGACTTAACAGTTTATTAAATGTGTGTCAAACCCAATATCCTCTAAAAAGCACAATCACTAGAAGAAACCTGGGGCAAACTCCCAGACCACTGGATTATCATGGAAACTGAACCACTTTTATTTATCCAGCAGAAGGGGGTGGGGGAAAAGCAGGGAAAAAATGGGGAAAGGGATAGTTGGAGCAGAACACACACACAAATGACTCCATAGAAGTCTTCTCTTCTACCAGACCTCAAGGCACTTCAAAATGCAATCAGAATGAACACTGTGCTGCACTGACCCAGTTTCCCAAGACTAGTTTTTGTGTGCAGAAAGAAGCAGGTAAATGGCAATTGCCTAACAAGTGCTGCTACTTAACAAGTTCTGCTTATCAAGTGCTCTTTCCTGCTCAAAATTTACAGCAAAGAAAACATGCTACCGATTCACTTCAGTGTCAAAAACAGCTGCAGACTGCAAAAACAATGTTTATCTTACAACTCCACTCCCCTTCCAGGAGAGCTGTGTTTGCCAATCACAAGAAATAGGACTGATCCCACTTGAATATAACAGACTCCAGCCTTGCAGAGTTAGACCTGCAAGACTTTAAAGGATGTAGTAAGCCCAAATATTTTAAAAAAGGTAATAAAAAGTGAAGTTGTTGTAGAGTGTGCTTTAAACAGAGCACAAAGATTTTAAAAAAACCCAAACAATTGCAGCTGCCTGCCCTGTTTACCTGATGTTCATAAGGCTCTTGCCAAGAAGGGAAAACATGTGTCTGAAATCAACACTATCAAATGTGCCAGCTCTCTTCCCTAAATCCTTTTTGCCTCTCTTGGCACACTCCAGCCAAGAACAAAGCAAGATGGGAGTGTGCGGCTGTTTACTTAAGGATTCCCTGCTGGGTGCAAGGAAAAGGAAGCTGCTCACTTGAATGAAGAGGAAACAATGGAGGTACTTTCCAGAGGCAGACGAGGAGCAAACTGGGTTAGGAGGAATTGAGGCTGGGACTAAGGAGGCAAGGTGACTAATGGAAAACAAACAAAGGAGAGGGGAAAAAAAGGGAAGGTATGAAAGGAGAAGGCAGATTTGAGAAGAAGGCAGGACCTAACATTTTGCAGACAAGTAGTGATGGGCAGAAGAGGGAGCAGAGCCCAAAAAATTCTTGGGAGAAGTCCAAAGGCTAGGATTTAGACTGTGGGGACTGGATCAGTGGGAAGACCAGAGCAGGAATAGCTAGTGGAGAGGAAAAGGAGGTCTGAAGGGTGGAATGCTAGGATTTCTTTGCCAAGAAGGCAGGATTAAAATTAAATGCCTGAGAAGGAGAGAAACTGGGACTGAGGATGACAGTGGAAGTGGGGTAAGGAGCTCTGGATGAAGTAAGACAGGATCAGGACAAGGACTGTCTGAAAAGAAGGAACAGAAGGACAAAGAGTATGTATCCACCAGACCACTGCATCCTTCCACTGTGTGGCTCAGAATCCATATTTTCGAGTCTCACTATTTCACAGCTGCCAATAAACATCTATAAAATCCACTGATTGTGTCCCATTTCCTCTCCATAAGGATCTACCCAGAAGATGACAACCTAGTGTTGCTACCAATTATTCCATGAGGACATGAGACAGCTCCCTGTAGTGGGTCTGAAGGTTATAAATCTGTTGATACATCAATTTAATAGAAAGTCTTAATTTCAGTTGACTTTGCAACCTTTGTAATGTTCTTTTAACAACACCACGCACACAATATAGACACAGGAATAATCACTCAGAATTGAAATGTGACCATCTGTAGCGTGAAATGAAACATCTGCCTTACAGCAACGGTACAAAACATTTCAGAACAGGAAGAGAGGATTATGACATCTGAGCAGAGCAACGGAGCTAAGTTAAGATAGCAATCTGTAATCCTGCACACTGGAAGTTGACCAGGATGGCAGAAATTACCACTCCCCTTGCAGAAGGTGTTGTGCAACCTGTAACAACTAAATATTACCAGTTTACAGATAACTTTCCAAAGCACTTGGCAATTTTTGTTAATATTCTATGACAGCATGACTGAAGCCATGCCCATGCCTCAGAGACACGGGCTGCCAATAGAATCCAAGCTGCCTGCAGTGCTCAGCAGGACCTCCAGGGATTTTAATGGCACTCCACCCAGATGCAGCATCCTGCACAGACATGTTAACCTCGAAGCTGAGCTCTGTATCTGCTGCTTGAGGTGACAAGCATCACCAGAGCAAGGTATCCCTTCTGGCAAAAGTGTTCTGGCAGCCCCAAAAGCAAATATAAAGCAAATTACAGAGGCAACAAAAGAAATACTATAAAGCCACATACTCCAGGCTATACTGGCTCACTGCATTTAAAGGGATACTGCCCAATATAATTTTTTAAAAAATTTGGTTTGAAAACAGTATTTTTGAGATGAGCAGAAAATTGATATGAGTTTTAAGATGTATCAACCATTTTTAAAAAAACAAATGAATGAATAAAAAAATGAATATTGTCTCTGACTCTTGGAAGCCCAAGTGACTGAGTCACCACATAAATAAATGCAGCCTGTTCAAAAATGACCACTCTGAGACGAATGAGCCCAGAGGAATGGAAAAAGCAAACACACCAAAGATATAAACAGTAAATTCCATTTCCAATCAAGATTTTCTGCAACACAACAATTTTTTTAAGTGACAGTGTCCCTTTAAGTGAAGATTATTTTGCTTTTCTTAAAGCCACTATTAGTGATTTGGATGGGATCGCTGTCTCTAAAGAGGCATTGGGAGCAGAGGCAGGAGGAGGGAGAGGTGTAGTGGAGATAGCATTAAATAGGGACAAGGGTCTGTTAAGTGTAATTCAGCATCAACCCTTTTACAGCTCCTGCTCTATGCACGTATGAGTATGGGCCAGCCCTGGTGGATAAAACCATGAAGAGGGTTTCAAAGTCTCCCTGCAGGAGATATCCCAGGAAAGAATGCCAGAGGGACTGAACAGTGAATGAAGCACAGGGCTAGCAGAGGACTATCACATCAAAATTAGCACAGGGGAACTGGGCAACCAATTAGATCGACTAAGGAGGAAAGTCTTCCATTCTGAAACTTGTGCTTGGGTGGATATTCTTAACTCAGGTGGATGTTCTTCAATAAAAGTCTATTGTGCCATCAGTAATTCACAACATAGGTAGAGGTAGATACTACATGGGACAGCCTCCCTGGAGCAGGAGACAAAAATGGCAGTTAAAAACCTGAGCAAGATTATGTTTGAAGGAACAAATGCAGAACACAATGAAATCAGGGAAGATTTCCCATGATGTGTTTTGGATCAGGCCTAGAGCTGTGGACCTTTCCCTCTGCAGAGCTGGTCTGCAATGCAGTCCCTCAAAAAAACACAGCTTAGAACAAGCAACTTTATACTCTGAAAGATAAACTAAATGAGACCCTCAGACAACAAGGCAACTGAGCAGAGTTGGCTTTCTCTTGGATCTGCTGACTGAGAGACATGTTCACTTGATAAGAACAGATGTTGGGTGCTTAAACTAGCAAAGGAAATTTTAATTTTCAAGATAGGCAAATGCTAAACAAATGTCATTTGCAACCCAAAAGTTAATCCCCTACTAAGGGACTCAGGAAGTAACGTTAATTAAAGCAAAGGCAGAACCATGGTATAGAGTGATAACCAGATTCCTAAGTGAAAATGAGAACTAAACACTGTCACGTGTGTTTAGCACTAAATGGGATATTAAAACAACAGCATAACAAGAAGCTTAATAGCTGTGTAATGATGCAAACTGGACTGACTGGAAACTAACAGGAGATTCCAGCAAAAATGACTGGAATTCTTAACAGCAGATTCTTTTCTAACCTTACAGGAAGACAAAACAAGAAGGAAGACATAATTATCATCTGCAAGTGTTTTCCAAGTCCCTTGAGGGAGCATTTTCATTTTGTTAGGTCAACAACCCTCTGGCTTTTTTTGAAGAAAAAAAAAGATCCTCAGAAGGGCAAGACAGAGGCAATAGCATGACTAATCCTTGACAGTGCTGTTTGCTCTTGCTGTCCCCCTGAAAATACTTTCCTAAAGAAAACTTCAGAGATAGAGCTGGACTTTTTAAAGAAGAAGCAAAAAACCAGAATGACCTTCCACTGCTAACAGGGAAGGCAGCTGGAGTGAAAACTCCAGTAAGCAAATTTTGAAAAAATCAGCACTGTGAAAAACAGAAGAGGGAGCCTTACACATGGTTTGTGGAACGTGCCAGGATCTCCTCTTCCTGAGCTGGAAAAGGGGTTCTGCTATCATCAGTCAAGTGCAAGGGCTGATTCTTCTTGTTTGTGAGCCAAGGATGGGAGAAGTAGGTGAAGGGAGGGGTGGGAAGGAGTGTCAGCAGGGTTAGTGTCAGCAGGAGGTTCAGCCATACATACCACCCAGATGCAAGTCGATGAGGTCACTGTAATAAGACTCTCCCCAATAGTCTACAACAAGGAATTGGTGAAGACAGAGTTATTGAGTCAGATACCCACCCTAGCCCCAGACATTCAAAGCAATATATGAGAAAGACACAGAAACAAAAAAAAAGGGCAAACAGGAGACAGGCAGCTATACACGTGGGCACACACACATACATATATATATATATATATACAAACACTATACTCTCTCTGTGTATATATATATATGTACACACACACACAAACATATCACAAACATATATATTGGGAAGATGAAGAGAAAATTTCCAGCAGGCAGGCAAGGACTTCCAAGGGGAAAAACCAAGAAGTTTACACAGAGACACTTCACCTATTTGTGTTTGCAGCAGTACCTGTCACCGATGGCTCTCTTGTTCTTGCTGAGAAAAGCAGAATTAATCCTGTTGCTTTGGAGCTGAGCAATATGTCAGAAGGAAACAGTGTAATTTCTTAGGACAGCTGCAGGAAAGGTGTAAGGGTTGATTTCTTGGAGGTGAGTGAGTGGAGGATGGTGTATGGCACACAGGTGGAAGGCACTGGGTGAGTGCCAACACGAATGGCAAACACTCAGGCGACGAAGATGGGATTGTGTGCTCCTGCTAATGCAGTCTCTGTGCCAGGGAAGAACTGCACAGCAGTTTTCAGGACAGAGATGTGCATTTCCACAGCTGCTAGAGACAAGTGCACCATGAGTCTAGCACTGTGGAACATTTTGTTGGGAGGAGACAGATGGAAGTACTGAGAGCAATATTTCTCACTGCATAGGATTCATTTGATGTAAAGAGGTGTCTCTTTAACTTTGCAGTACTGATCTGACAGTAGATGTTTTCCAAGCTCTTAAAAATTACTATCGAGGTTTATGCTAAAGGGAATAAAAGAAAGCTTCTGGAAATTTCAGATTTGACATATCTTTAAGTTAATAATTGAAAAAAAGAAAAATTCACAGAGGAAATTCAAGTCATTAGCATGTCCAAACAGGCGAATGCACCCTAACACAAAGTACTGTTGAGTAGTAATATTATATTAATTAATTAATTAACTCATTCAAGGTGTCTCTTGGGACACCACAGAAAACTGAGAAAATTCTTCATTGAGATCCTGCTTTACCATTGTAGTGAAACACNGCTTACACTGCCACTTGAAATAGAACTTACCCTCCTAATCATTCGTTCTTGCTTTGAATGCAACTATGAAAGGCTAAGATTTTCAAAGATAATCACAGAGAACATAGTAAGGCAATTAAGTAATCATAGATTGTGAGATTTTCTGAATGAGAAACTGAATGTCAGATTGAGCATTCAGCTTTTGAAAGAATAAAGGACCAACTGCACCATGCCTGAGGCTGAGCTAATTTAAAAAAGGAAAAGACAAGACGGCAGCCAAGAAGGTACAATTATTTTGTCAGAATTAAAGTTGATGGTGACCTCCAAAATGTTTCTGAGTTTGATTAGGCAAAGAGAAGGTATATAAATATTCCAACCTGACAAATAGTGACTAATGTGTGAAATTCCTG
This sequence comes from Erpornis zantholeuca, assembly GCA_013400515.1. Classification (NCBI taxonomy): domain Eukaryota; kingdom Metazoa; phylum Chordata; class Aves; order Passeriformes; family Timaliidae; genus Erpornis; species Erpornis zantholeuca. The sequence goes on along the minus strand of VZTN01013902.1, from coordinate 1,013,727 downwards.
GAAAGAATATTGAGCTGCCTCTATCTATTGCTCGGATCTAAAGCTTCCTCTCAAGAAGACAGGAGGGGACCACCGTGAAGAACTTATTGACAGTCTTCTCAGTACAAGTTACTTGCCAATAGCATATTAAGGATGATGCAAAATGGATAGGAAGTAGAAACAAAATTATTCTAAGAAAATAAATTTTTATCTATACAACTGGTTTTGTTCTTACCAGTCCAACTGAAAAATACTTTTTTCTAAAAATGGAAAGCGGTCCAGAGGTGAGAGATCTGTGGAATTAAAGTTAGTGGAAGACCTCTACAAAAGAAAAATTTGAAATTCTTTACAGACAGGAAAGATGACTGAGAAGTAATATGCTACAAGTTGATAAACTACATACAGAAGTAGTTCAGATGGTCTTGTCTGTCTTTTTCTATAACAGAAAAAGAAAAGAATCACTGCAAGTTACAGAATTCTGTTTCTTCTGTCTGGATTTTCAAGTAGTAAGAAACTACTATTTAACATTATTCAAAACTTCATATTTAAATGCTGATCAATAAGTGATTTTTTCTTTCCCTACAGGAAGGGAAACTGAAAAACCCACTCATTGCAGAGCCTAATGCATTGTCCCAGAACAGTTAATACTGGCTGCTGCCTATGGAAAAGCCATTCTTTTGATGCTGATCTGAAATCCTTCTCTATTTATGTGCACAAACTAAGTGCACAGCAGACATACCTCCCAAGCTCCCCCATTTTTTCTTCTTGTACAACCTTATAAAGAGATTTTTTTTTTTAGATGGCAACACCACTTTACACACTGCCTTTCCCTTTTTGAACTTTTGTTTTCATGGTTTCATTAGGGGAGGGACTGATCAGAGACAAGAGCATGACTCCTCACCTTTACACAGCAGCCCTCGCTGAATGCAGTGGTCACTGCTAGGTCACAATGCACGTGACAGAAAAAAGATACTTCCCTCTTGAATAATTAGTGGATATTGCAGGCAGAAATTAACTTTATGGAATGTGATGTCACAGATCTCAGAAAGAAGGAATTCAGTTATTTTACTGCAAACATATGTGAAATGTCTGGAAAAGAGGAAGCTGAGGGGAAACTTTATTGCCCTCTACAACTTCCTGAAAGGAGGTTGTAGCCAGGTGGGGTCAGTCTCTTCTCCCAAGTAACAAGCAACACAACAAGAGGAAATGGCCTCAAGTTGTGCCAGGGGAGGTTTAGATTGGATATTAGGAAACATTTCTTCATGAAAAGGTTTGTCAAGCCGTGGAACAGGTTGCCCACTGGAGGTATTTAAAAGACGTGTGGATGTGGCATTTTAGGAACGTGGTTTAGTGGTGGGCTTGGCAGTGTTGGGGTAATGGTTGGACTCATGATCTTAAAAGTTCTTTTCCAAACTAAATGACTCTATGGCCATCAAGAGTACCTGAAGAGGTGAAGCATGGAACTGATTCATAATCTTGTGTTTCAGTCAACAGAGATTAGAACATGCTTTTATTTTCCACCCCAACAGAATGTGTTTTCTTGCTGACGCCCTAAAACAAGGGGAAGAATTGAGGATGGCGAATTCTTTATGTCAGAGCTAAGCTTCTTATGCAAACATAACCTATTACCTGTTGATAGAAACATTTTGCAAGAGCAAAGCATACCCTAGAGACTTCCTGAAGAAAAGAGATTCCTTTTGCAAAGCAGGACCCACAATTTCACAGCTCTGCTAGGATATTCACAAATACACAAGCTCATCTAAGACTGCTTCCATTTGGGAGAGCTGGGAGTGAGAAGCTATTTATCCAAAGGTTTAATTCTGCAGTCTCCCATATAAAATTGTAATTCTTACTCTTGGTCATATTCTGTCCTCTCTCAATGTGTTTTAGGCACTCTATGATTCTTCACTGAGAAAACTCTGTCATGAATAATATTCTCTCATCTGCTAAGATCTCCCACTTGTGCTGGCATGACTTACATGAAAGTCATTCAACAGCTCAATAATTAAGATGGACTTCCAGATGAAAAGAAGAAAAATGAAAAGAACCACTAGAAACAGTAGAGGAGGGTTTAGTAAGTACAGTAACTGGCAGGCCAGAGAACAGAGCGGGGCAGGAACACACAACCTAAGGAAGGAGGCAGCTCTGCAGACAGGGGTTTGCACAAGGCTATTTTTTTGATCCCACAAATGAAAAAGACAGCTTGATTATAAACATACTGAAGTCCTCGAGATTGTTCTTCACACTTGTAGTACCTATTTGCTTTGGTGAGCACTCAGTCCTGCCTCTTTGGCACACCCTTATGGAGCACCAGGCATACCTAATTTTGGCTGAGTAGTAATTGGCAGGAATTACAATTACAATTGACTTTTTCTCTGGTGCACCTTCACTGCTTAATCAAGCTCCATCTTCAGAGGCATAGATGTGGCTCTTCAAGCAACAAGCAAACGTTTTCCAAACACCTGTTCCACTCCTGCCATTTCTGAACTCTGCCCCCTGTAATCAGGTGCACAATCCTGGCCTTGTCAGGTATATGCACACTGCATTTGCCTGTTGGATATTTGACTCTTTGCAAATTGAGGATTTTTTTTTTCCCAAATCATTATACTACTATCAGCATTATCTGAACCAGGTACTCCTCCACTCATATGCTTGCCAGATCATGTGATACTCATTTAATTTAATTTCAAGTACACACAACATTTCTTTAGCAGCTCGACGTGGATACCTTTCAGTACACGTGTGCATTTCTGCTCTGCACAACTTTGTAGGACGTAGCCAGTGTGCTGGGCTGTGCAGTGAGGAAGATGTTCTGTGATGGTCCCTTGTAAGGACACTACCTTGATAATCCAACACAATAGAGAAAGCACACACAGTTTCACAATTATTTCCTTAACATACAAACAGGGTTGTCTTACTGTGACAACTTTGTGTGAATGGCAGCTAGGAAAGCCCTGCAATTTTCTAGCTGTAGGATCCAGTTGTACACAGAAACAGTCAGCCATTACTAGCAGCTGGAGAATTACCTCCCACACCTCAGGTAAGGGTAAGTGAACTAAGTCTCTGCCAATAAGGAAGCTGCAGAATTAGAAGAAACATAGGAAAAACAAGGCCTCAAAAAGAGAGTAGAAAAGGGAGAATGGATTCACACTGGGCTCAGTCTCTAGGCTATAATGGTCCAATGGCCTCTAAAATCCAAACAGCTATGGATTACTGCACAAGCACTTGGTAAGAAAACATGGAAAACCAAACCAAGTTGTGATGGATACCTGCTTCTCCTCGAAGGGCCTTCTCCACAGCAACACCTCTCTCCTCGAGTTGCCTCTGCTTCTCTTCCACTTGTTCCAACTGCCGCTGGATAATCTGTTCAGAGAAGAACGGAGCAGAACCTCACCAAAGCAATTCTCTTGTTCTGTCTGCCAGCACACATCCAGCACTAAGAGACTTCAGTCAAATCTGCCTTTTCCAAAACAATACCCTGCTTGAACAGCAAGCATCACAGATCCCAGTGACAACATCCTCCCCACCCTGTTTTATCTTAACTCTTAAATTTCCCAACACCTTGATATTCATTCATTTGCTACAACTTCTATCACCTTCCTGAACACTGAACTGAAAGGTGACAGCTATTCTGTCAGCTGAGCCCCGGCCTTGAGTTTTTGATGAATCCCATCACCTATAGATGCTGTTAACAGCTTTCCAGCAGAGTCTCTGGTAATAAAAGGTTAATTTGATAACACTTCACACACCAGCATAAACTAGCAAAGCAATGATAGGTGTAGCTCCATCAGGCATTATCTGAGTATCACTGCTCCATTCAGTGCATGATGGAATCCATTCAATTCATCCATCTCCAGCTAGAAAAGTGTTATGGGCATTACTTTTCCTCCCTGTAAAACTCCCATGATAGATTTCAGCCATTATTCACTTCTCTGTGGCATGACATGAAATTTGAAAGAGGGAGCAGGAGCAGGAACCCTCGTGTAGAAAGAGAGGATTCTGTTCTGATGGACTCAGAGGAATGTCAGGATCAGGGAGCTTTCACACAGAGGTGACTGTGGGCCATGACATGAGGTTTGTGAGACACTACCTGAGCTCTGTGCAACCTCTTCAGCTCCTCCTGCTTGGCTTGTCTGCGGGCAGCCTTCTGCACTCGCCGTGTCAGCTTGGCATTCAGCTCCTCCTCTGTGTAGGCCCTCTGAAGGAAGGAAAAACAGCAGCAGATCTTATTTACATGTTCAGAGATATGGGGGTAGGGAAGACCATTTTCTCTTCCAAAAATTTCAGAAGGGAGGTGTTCTGTCTTTGCCATGGCTGTGTCAAAAGTCAAGCTTCTGTAGGCAAAGGCATTCACAGTGCAGTGAGCAACAATTTCAGGATCAAATCAGAAGTGAAGAAGCATTTAAGCCAGCTGCAAAGCTGTGACTTTATATAACATCCCACCCCTGCCTTCCACTGCTATATGAAACCTCTTCCCAAAGATCAAATCAGTTTTTATTCTCAGTAATTTTCATTTCTCAATAAATTTAGCCAAATGGATTTAGATAAATCATGAGTACCGTATCATTGGGTTCATCTTGATAGGGGTCCCCTTGATTTCATTTTAAGAGAGGGTAAAGGCTTGTCTACATGAACAGTTACAGCAGTGTAAGCTAAGAAATTATTATAGACTAGTGTAGAATATTATACCACCAGAAGCCATCCAAAAGGGGAAAAGCTCTGTTTATAGAAATAGAAAGGTATTTCCTCTTCTTTTCTGACAGTGAAACTAGTTAAGAACATGTCTTTCTAACATTACTGACATTTGGTTTAGGATCTTGCCAGATACACTAGCTGGATATATGGTAGCCTAAAAAGGCTTTCTCTCAGAGAATTCTGAGTGTCAAAAAAACCTCACAACTGCACTAAATAAACTACAGTGAGGAAAATGCCTCTTTTCTTGTGTACACGTATGTAAGCTTTAAGGGACTGCTGTAAACATGCATCTTCCACTATTGGAAAGAGATCTCCTCCATGGACAGTCAACTCCAAGAGCAGAATGTTATGTCGGACTACCCTGAAATTTGCTTTATCTAATTTTTGTACTACCACATTGGTCAGTCTACCTCTCTTGATGGTTCTCAGCGAACAGAGTTTAAGGTAGGATCACAGCTTAATTAAAAATCCCTCAGGTAGGTCATTGGCAAGCACCACTGTTAAAGCTTCAAGAAGCTCACATTTTACTCTTACTTTTTTTAAAACACAAAATCCACAATGGTACTCAAATCAGAAGGTAAAGTGACAGAGCACGTGACCTTTCTATCCCCTGTAACACTGTTGTGACTGTAAAGACAAGACAATAAGAATTTCAGAAAACAGCAACTTCTGCCTTGATTTTAGCTTGATACAGAATTTCACCAAGATTTGAGCGAACTCGGCAATTTTGAAGGCTGCTGATTAAAGTGTGATGATTCACTTGAACCCACATTTTGACTATCAAAAAAGAAGAATATGCAAACACATTTAAGTGCCTCGAAAACCAATTTGTTCTGAAGCTCACAGATCATCCACATCACCGTACAGTGGTGCACTGACAAAGGCATGCATTCCAACCAGACATTTCGGAGCTCGATGCATTTCTGGGAGACATCCTCTACAAAGAATTTGCTGCCCATGTCTGCTAACATCTCAGGCATGCACAGTCAGTGTTGATGTTAGTGCACATGTGGAGGGGAGCTATGGATTCAATGGGTTAATGTACAGGAGGACATGCAATGCAACAATGGGCAACTAGTGGGAATGGAGACACTACCTTTGACGAGTATGATCTCTTGAATGCCAAGGCGTGTGGTACATAGATCGACTTTAAAGGGGGAATGGTAAAGGGAAAAAAAAAAAAAACAAACGTACAAAATGAAGCAAAATCAGTTCAACATTGAAAACAGATGCACAGTAATAAAACCAAGTGGTTTTTACATGAAACAAAATTGTGCAAATGCTGAACGTGACCCAGACTGATGAAGCGCAATGGAACTTCTGGCCACAAAATCAAGTTTCTAGCACGCTCCTGAAGGCAATTCGTTTTGGCAGCCTTCTTGAAGATACAATCAACTTTTTCTAGAGGAATTATTTGGCCTTTGTCTACCTGTATGAGTACAAAATTCCAGCTTAAGATTTGGAATAATGGCTTATTTCTGGAGCACATTTAGTTCAAACTGGCTTGGCCAACCATGTACTACTCTGTCACACAATTCTCCACTTACATTAGGATTTACATTCTCTCCTAGGAGTTGTGTTTATTCCATAGTTTTAGAATATCTCTATTTCATAGAAATGGTAATTTACATGTAACCAACATCATAAATCTTATTCACTGCTTTGTGAACTAAGAAACAGCAGATGGGCTCAGAGTGGGTTATGTGTCCTGCAGTAATGGAATCTCCTTGTCTAAAAGGAGAGCCTCCAAAGATCTTGAGGACCTAAAACTGGAGGGTGAAAGGAGCAGGAAAAGGAGGGGGAAATCACTGCTTACTCCAGCCAAGGACATTCTACGCTACCCTGTACCCAAATATAAGGCAAGTAAAGCACTTAGCTTTATTTGCTAATAAGAGAGGTAAATTTCCCTTCATATCAAGTCCAGAAGGCATTGTGCCACTCTGGGCAAACAGACAGCATTTTACACTTTCACATTCAATTAACTAAAACCAGTCACAAATGAGAAGCCAGAGAACAACACCAGCACATTTACACAGTTGCTCCAGGAAAGAGCAAGCTACCTGTGGTGACAAAACAGATCTGAGCACAACACCACAGTGGCACAGGAACAATGACAAACACACACAGTGACATACACCTACAAACACAACACCCACAGGCGTTTACACATCAGGAATTCTTTACAAGGTGCTGCTCTTGAAAGATGCCACATTAAACAACACTGAATTAATTCACTGCTGATCACAAAGAACAGGCTAAACAGAGCAGGCTGACTGGGAAGCAAGCTCACTACATCACTGAAAATACAGCACAAACAGGATTTCAGTTTGGAGAAGGGGTTCACATAAAAGTTAAGTAGCACACAGTAAGTCAGCTTTTACCCATAATAAGAAGCAGGCAGTTTTTAACTTAAAAAATACAACTCCCACCCCAAATCAGTACAAACCCAGCTTGGTCAGACTCGAAGTTTGGTTATATTTCTTTTGGCAGCAAGGCATTCCAGTGTTTGCATGTATGTTCTACATCCTTGGACAGGATGCAACAAAACAAGCTAAGTCGAGTTTTCAGATCCACGTCCTCTAAATAAATACATTCTCAAAACTTAAGAGAACAGGCAGATACTGAGTAAATAAACTCTTAGTGTAACTCCAGCAACAGCAAATGAGGGAAAATGAGACACTAGCACCATCCCCTCGGCAGAGCTTAGGAGATATTTTCAGTATGAGGATTCCAGGCATCTGCCACTGTCACCTATCATCCCCTCCAGTGCTTAGAGATGCAATCTTTGTTTCTACAAAAGCCATTTGAAATCTAAGTGGCTCAGCATAAAAAAAAAATTACCATCAAGGCAGACCAAAGCCTGAAAACAAGGATGGAACTTTATTGCATCCTTGCCTCCTCTGGAAGGAGCTCCCAAGGCAGAGCAGTAACTCTGTAACTCTTATCTGAACCCCAGCTATTGGGATGTCCTCTGCTGGCCTCAGGTACCTCATTCTTCTGCATCTCTTGGAAAATGCAGAATTTCTCATGAAACACCTTGAGGGCATGCAAGGGGGAATGGAAGGGGGAAGAGAAAAAAGGGAATAAAATAAAAACAAAATAATCTTCATCTCAGATGAGATCTAGACCAACTAGGGAAAGAGATTAAAAGAGAAATAAGTAAATACAGAAAATTCCTATTTAGTTCATCAATTTCTTCCACCAGCCTTAAATTCATTAGCTATTCTAGTTCATCTACTACATATACTTAGAAAACATTTCATATGACACTTCAGTTTGCAGTACTTCCACACCTTTGCCATCTCAACCAAGGATCAACTTGGCATGTGAGACTGATTTGTGCACAGGTTTGAGACAGGAGGCACAGGCCACTGGGCCTGTGACATTGCCCTCCCAGATGCTCTCTTCTTCTCGATCTTTTTTAACATGTGTATGATGCACCACCAGGAAAGAACGGTGGGAACAGAGTTTTCATTTTGGTGTACCAGAAGAGCCTTAGTGTTCTGTGGGGTCAATAAAATCTCTACTTATTCCTCCAAACCTTGCCAATTCTGTCTAGCACTACTTACAGGCTCTCAGAAACGAAATTTGGGTTCTTCATTACTATGTTCAAACAGTTCCTTAAATGATTCCCTTGTTTTTGCATTAACAGTGCTTCTCTAAAATTGAATCAAATAGCTGAAAAGCAACTGGCTTTGAAAATTTGCTTTCACCATATATTTCCCACACACAAATGTGTGCAACTAAACTGAAACCTTATACTAGATCCTTAGGCCAGTAAGGAGGGTGCAGAGCAAGCTCCCTACCCTGGACCTCAGGAGAGCAGACTTTGGCTTCCTCATGGATCTGCTTAGTAGAGTTCCATGGGATAAAGCCCTGGAGAGAGGAGGGGCCCAGGAAAACTGATTAATATTCAAGGATTGCCTCCTCCAGCCTCAGAAGCAATGCAAAGTAAGTCAGGCAAAAATGCTGGGACCTCTGTGTGGATGAACAAGGGGTTCCTGGACAAATTCAAACAGAAAAAGGAAGCCTACAGAGGGTAGGGGAAAGGACAGGTAGCCTGGGAGGAATACAGAGAAATTCTCCAAGCAGCCAGGGATCAGGTTAGGACAGCTAAGGCCCTGAGAGAATTAAATCTGCCCAGGGACATCAGTGGCAACAAGGAAAGCTTCTGTAGGTATATCAGTGATAAAGGAAGCCTAGGGATAACATGGGCCCTCTCCAGAAAGAAACTGGAAATCTGATTATCCAAGATATGGAAAAGGCTGAAGTAGTCTGACTTTATTGCCTTGCTTTTCACCAGCAAGTGGCTCTAGCCACACCATCCCACTTGCAGAAGGGGCTGGGAGAATGAAGAACTGCCCATGCAGGAGAAAGTAATATTTGAGAACAGCTAAGGCACCTGAAGGTGCACGGGTTCTGAGGAAATTGGCAGAGAAAGGGCCTAAGCCACAATCCATCCTATTTGAGAAGCTGTGGCAGTCTGGTGGAGTTCCCATGGACTGGAAAAGGGGAAACCAAATTCCATTTTCAAAAAGGGGAAAAAGGAATACCCAGGACACTGCAGGCCAGTCTGTCTCCTTGCAGTGCCCAGTAAAGTAATGGAACAATGAGACAATGGATCCTTCTTATAACATTAGAGAGTAGCTTATAATCACAAAAACAAGTGAAACCATCTTATTTTAGATAGGACAGTCAGAAGACTTACAGGAAAACCTGCTGCATGGGAGAAAGAGTAAAAACAACAACATTAACCATCCAAGTTTCTGATGTGATTCTCTGTGATCTGAAGGGTGCTAGATCCATCCAAATTGCATTTCCCACCTACATACCTCTCGTTTGGATTTCTGGGAGGAGCGTTCCAGAATATCGTCACTGGAGAGGTCGGAGTCCTCCGAGAAACTCAGGTGCTGACGGAGCTGTAAATCTGCAAAGTCAGGAATAAAAAGGGAAACTTAGAGAAGTGGTAACAATCCTTTCTGTAAACTCTTTACAGCTCAGCTGAAGGTTGGTTGAGCACAAAAAATACTCAATCCTTTTATGTCAGTCTCAGTTGCTTTGCCTGTGAGGGACCAAAGAAGCCCTGCTCCAGCACGAGTTTGAGCTTTGTTTTAAGAGAGCATCGCTTTCTTCAGATGCTCTTCAAATGCTGTTAGAAATAATGGTCATGGTTCTCTCTTTGTACTGTATCAATGCTCTTAGTATAGATACAGCACTTGAAATGACAGCAGCTGGCTCTATTTTGGTTGTTTGTACAATGCCAGAGAAATGTAACATGTTTGCTCTCAATTGCATTTATGGGTAACTTCTTTACTGTATCCCAAGCTGCCATTAAACATCTCTGCCTGCAAGTGGTGGGCATGTGAAAGATTTACAGGAAGATGCACAACCCCTCCTTCAAGCATCAGCAGACAGCCACCAGATTACCAAGAACAGGAATAATGGCTTCTCTGCAGTTTTCAGGTGGAAAGAAAGACAAGACACCAGCCAAAGAAAAGACAAAGATCAGATTTAAAGTAGGGATGAAATGTCACAAATTCCAACAATGCTTATTTCTCTAATCTAAGACACAAAACTGATGTGCCTTGTACATATTGAGAGTTAAACTTTTAGTTAGGGTTCCATTTTTTTCCAGTGGATTCTGTCAATATGCAGAAGCACAAATCTAGTCCCTAGCATTTGCCCCACCCTGCCCATTTGACATGGAGGAGCAGCAGCATTCAGCACAGCAGCTGAATGACAAAGCAAACCAAAGCTACTTTGAAGGATACCTCGGAAAAGTAGGGAAAGTGCAGAGTGCAGAGGTACATATCTGTTATACCTGCAGCTGTGATCAATGGAGAGGCTTTGTGCTTGCCAGAATCCACAGTGGCATTACTTGAGGGAGTACTTGGGCAGGACTTCTCATCAGCTTTTTTCTTCTTGTCTTTCTTATAGCCAGAGAAAACAGCCTTCCATAACGACTTAGGCTTTGTTGCTTCCTCTGTCCCACCACTAGATTTGTCAGAAAGTCTGCTATCATTTTTGGATTTCTTCTCTTTTTTGTTCTTACGAGGGGAGAAGAGGGAACTTCTTTTCTTACTTTTCCCACTGGAGCCTTCTGAAGAGCTGACAGACCCTTCAGGTCCAGCCATATCAGCAGGAGGAGTGGAGAACTTCTCAGTAGCAGAATTGTGTTTTCGTGCTGATCCCTCTGCTAATTTCAAGGCCAAATGCTTTGGAGAGTCATAAAACAACTCTTTGGTCTTCAAGGGCATGGAAGATGCCTTTCGTGCCCTTGTGGCCCCAGTAGCAGCAGCAGCAGCCATCTCCATATCTTTCATCTTGCACAACTGTTTAGCCATGGCATCACGCAGTACCTGGCTCTTGACAGACTTCTCTCTGGCTCTCATTCTTTCTTCAGCAAGCTCCTTGGCCTCCACAGAAATGTCAGGGAACACTCTCTTCTTTTGGTGAACCCCTCCTTCCAATGAAGGTGGACCACCATTTTCTTTGACCAAGGGCAAAAGATGTGGTTTCTCTGGCCTTGGCCTACTGGTAGGAGGTGTAAAGAACTTCTCATGAAGGCTGGAGTCCTCTGTCCTGTCATCATAGGTGTCTTCCACGTCGTCAGCAAACGGAATCTCATCCACGCTCTCTGCAAACGACTTCCGCACGTCGTCCCTCTTGGCCGGGGGGGACTCCTTGGCAGGAGGGGCTGGCTCCTGGCGTCGGGGAGCAGGAGGTGTTGATGCTGGTGTTGGAGGTGACCTGGCTTCAACCTCATTCTGCCAGAGTGCTTGGTACCTCTTTCTGCGCAGCGTGGCCGGCTCCTCGTTCTGAGGAGGCGGTGGGGGCGGGCTCGATGGGGGAGTCAGCATGGTGGAGTCGGAAGTGTTGAAGCTCTGGCTAGCCATAGTTCTCATGTTAGATGAGCTCTCCTGAAGGCCAAGCCCAGAACTGCTGGATACATCTCCCCTTACTTCACTGGAAATCTTTATCTCTTTTTCTGATGGAGACTTTGGAGTGAGCAGGGAAATCTGCTCGTTTTCTAACTTGGACAGTCCCTGCCTTCTTGGGGCAGGCTGTGGTTTCACAGGATGGATCCTTTCATCCCCTGAAATATTCCTGCTGTTGAAAGTCTTCTGAGGAGTTGTCTCCAGAGCAGACACAGTGAAGTTACTCTCTGAGCGTTTGTTTCTGTCCACGGGGGTGAGCCCTAAGCTCCTCCGGATTTCAGCACTCTTCATCCAGAACTCTTCCACAAGGCTGCTCCGTTTCAGGGCTTCTTCTGCACTAGTAGGGCTCCCCAGTTTCTCCACCTCACCATCCTGGCCCCTAAGGGCCAGTTTGGCCAAAGGAGTAGATGTTAAGGCTGGGACAGGTTGGAAACATACTGGAGGCTCCACTGGGGATGGAATGGATGTTTCAGCAGAAGGCAAAGGCTGGGAACAGATGGGCATTTGAGCAGATGCTGGGGATGAAGCCAGTGCTGGTGCCCCTGGCTGAGACTCTGCCAGTGGTGGGGGTGCAATGGCCTCTGGTGATGCAACTGGCTGGGATAACACTGGAGATGGTGGCACCAAAGGGCTCTTAACTTTTCTGTCTTTGGGAATTTCATCCTTTGGTCTTTCCTCAAGAATGAAAGGCTCAGGAAAGAAGCGTGGCTCTGGGGATTTTATTGCACGGCATACTTCAGCCAGGGCATCTTCTACACCCTATGAAAAAGAGAAAAAGGGAAATATTAATAATCACTGGGCACACAAGAATATGATTCTCTTTTTCTTTTTGCTTTTAACAAAGCTAGAAATAAGGAAACCATTCAAGTATCAAAGTATGAAAAAACCCACATGTGACATCCCATCAGCAGGCTTTGAACATCACTTAGGATTTCTCAGCAGGTGTGGTGCATTTTTCTGCCCCACTGCATAAAGTGTGCTTGGTAAATGACAACAAGGCAAATTGGATTTTTGCAAGAAAAACCACTCAATTAAATTCCAGAAATCCATTTCTATCTTTTCTCACTCTCCCTTCGAATCTCCAACTCTGTGTATTGTGGTGGTCCCTTATCTCTGAGAGATTTGATCCAAGTCTCCCCAGCTCCCACTTGTATGGCACTTTGCTGCTGAGGAGCATCTGCTGCCACAGGGGTGCTTAAAGCAAGGGGTGCTTTCTCTATCAAGAGTAAATTAGGCTGCAATTCCCTTGTCCCTTAATGAGCTGAGAAATTTTGGTTTTCCTCTCCTGCATCCAGACCGCCATTTTACTCATTCATTGTTTGACAATTTAACCCTTTGGCAGCAAACTCCTCTGACTGAATTCTGGTGTTACCCCTTCCAACAGCATTTTCTGCTCCAGCTTTCTTTGGAATGCAGACAAATGCCCATTAGAGCATAAGCCTCTCTATTGTGTGTTTGTATGACACATTAAACACACAGGGCTTGAGAATTGCATTTAGGCCTCGTCCTAATGTCTGCCTGCTAAACAATAACTGTGTCTGATAGAATCATTAGATGGCCATCAAAAAAACAAACTTTATTTTAACGGAAAGTGAATGTTGTCAGGAATTGTTGTCAGCAAACCAGACACATCCCACTGTAAAAGTAAACTGGCCTATGCCGAAACTCTCCAAGATAATATTTTAGCAATTCCACCCCAAAAAAACCCCAAAACTTTTGGAAAGGAAAATGGAACATTTTCAGGGTCATGTACTTCCAGCTCTTACACACTGCTGTACACTTGCAAACTGCCTCCCAGGGCTGACAATATGAAAGTACAACACTGACATGCCTCAATCCCTTGAGCTGAACTATGCTGAACTCTGGAATAAAGAAGCACTGCTTTGGTTACCACTGTAATTTTCAGTTGCAACTGCACAGAATCTGCTTTTGGTACATAAAAGACAGCCAGACCAGGCTAAAGAGGAAACACCTTACTTCTGACTCCCCTCATTTGTCACATATACCTGTTGTTAACGGCTCACTGAGATTAAAATACCCTGTATAATTCTTCCTGGGGCTTTTGTGATGGGAACTTGTGTGGCTGTGATAGAGCCACTGCACTCTGAAGATAGGAAAGAAAGATACATTATATTTTAAGCCCAAATGAAGTCAGATTTCAAGATCAACATAAACATTAGAGACAGGAAAGAAGGAGAGCTCACTGCTGTCAGTCCTTATTAGTTTATCCAGCTTACTGCTTTATTGAACTCCAGGTGCTAAGCAGAAAATATCAAACACTCCCTTTCTTACCTCTGCTTCTTTTGCTTTGGGACTGGCAGCTGGAGACAGAGGAAGAACACTGTCACTAGATGGCTGGATAGGGATGGATGGCTTGCATGGATCTAGGGAAAGGAAAAATGTTCCAAAAACACATAAGACCATTAATATTCTACCTCTTTTTAACGTTACACAGAGCGTGTAGTGACAAACATCTCAGCTTTTTACAAATTCTATATCGGACATCTGGAACACAGACAAAAATGTTTAAATGTCCAAAATAGTACGAGCCTTTTAATATAACGACTTTTACAAGAAAAAGCAGTTAGAACAAAGCTGTAATTAATGGATTCAGAACATTCTTCTCAAAATGGCAATGCAAGCACTGACCTTGCCAGTGAGAGTAGTGAGATGCTTCAGATCCAAGAGACTCTTCTCCTAAATCCCATAACTGTATGGACTATCTCAAATGCAATTAACATCATTCAAGCACTGAAGAGAAAGTTATTACCTTCTGTCACACTGTGAGAAGCACCTTCTAGTGCTTCTTCTTCATCTTCTTCTTCATCCTCAGAGACTTTTAGTTCTGGCCCTTCTACATGTCCCTGGCGTAAGCGGAACTCAGCTTCTGCGTCAGAAGCGATGTCATCTGATCATGGATGAGTGGGAAAAAAACCAAAACACTTGGATACAAATCCAGCAGGACATAATACTTCCTATTCACATGGTGCTAACCACTTTCATAACCTGAACACCTAAATGTTCACTCCTTTTTTGGTGTGATAATTAGTCATTTAAGCAGTAAATGTAAGCAGTAAATGATTGGACTGTTAGTACAAAGAGTTAAATCAGTAACTGAAGTCATGCCTTATTGGTTCTTTGGAAATTTTTCAATGTTTTCTGCCATATGCAGGTAATTTTACAATAGCAAGGGAAGGATTCTGACACAGTATTATGGACATTTCACAAGTTTAATTCTATTTTAGTTATTCATCAGGATCAGTACTGAATACAGACATAAGACACATGGTGAGAGGACACAAGAAATTCATTACATAATCCAGGATATTGAGGTTCTTCTCTCTCTTTTTGTCCCTCACTCCTGGCTCCCTCTTGAATATTTGAAACAAACTCCCACACCTCTAAAGATAAGACCAGGTTTAAGCACTCTCATGCAAAGTGTTCACTGCCAACACAGTTCTGTTCACACAACAGGTTTAAAGGCTGCACAGCAGTACCCTACCATCGTCCAGCTCTGCACCCGTGTCTCCCTCTTCACCTGCCTGCCCTTCTGTGTCTGCAGGCTCTGTGCCCAGCTCATCCTCCACACCATCCTCCTCACATGGAGCTAGAATATAGTCAAATATTGAGAAAAAAAAGAAAACAAAACAAACACTACACAGTGAAAAAGTTCTATATTGAACTGTACCAACACTTTCTACTGGAGATGGTTATTAATTGCTGTCAACACAAGAAATCCTGAAATGTGTCACCTGGAGAGACATCTATGGTGAAGTGACACTTCCAGACTCCAAGGAGTCAAGGAATGCCTGCCCCTGGGGAGTCTGGCACCTGCAGTGAAAGCTGCCAGGGCTTTTCTGAGTAACAGGAGTTGTGAAAAATTAAACAAGAAGGAGACTGGGGGGACATCAAACCAGAATAACAGTTACTGTTCTTCCAAGAAGATTTTGGTTTTTTCTTTACCGCAACAGAACAGTTACCACCACTTGGTAGCATGTGTGTTTTAGGTCAAAACTGAAACCTCTCAATTAACCAGGACTGTTCATCTTGAAATTGAAACAGACTTTGAGGGTGTAAGTCAAAGACAGAGTCTAGGTATGGGATTGACCATTATTACACTCAGAAACTGTTTAACTCTGTGCAGCTACAGCAGTCTTTGGTAATAAGGTCTAAGAAAATGCAAATGCTGTACAGGCGACTAGCGCACAAATTGAGATACTTTAAAGTAATTAAAATGACATATATAAAACCTTTTTTCTGTAACAGATCATTAACTGAGACACTTTTAAGTAATTAAAATTACATATTCAAAACTGGTTTTTTCATGTACAGACCGCAATTTGATTTGCTGGGTCAAAATAAAGAAGAGATTCTTGAATTTGTAACTCTGAAAACGATGACATCTGACACTACTGCTTGTGACAGTAATTACAGGAGGAGAGACAAGACCAGAGTGTGAAGTATAAATTTCATTATTAAATAATACTTTAAAAAAACCCTGTGCAATGGATGACTTGCTGCTTTCTTTTTTTTTTGGTTAAACATTTTATTAAATGTAACTTAAATATTTTAAAAAAGGACGCACTTCCAGTTGGGTTTTGGTTTTTTTTTTCACAGTAGCACCAATGAACTACAATTTTAAAAGTGTGCAGCAAGTTACCAATTCATGTTCAACAACATGCAGGCATTTAACTCTGTTGTACATCCTGCTGCAAGTGTGTACACAGCCTCTTATGAGGCAATTTGCCAATTTTACACATAGGATATAGTTCTAGAACGATGATAAGAGAGGTCTATAACCACCTTGGTTGCACCTGTACCAGGAACCCAAGGTCTCTAGGGCTGAATGTGCAGTGCCAGGCTGTCCTCGCAAGGAGGACAGCTCATGGGGGTGAATTCCCAGGGGAGGGCTGGAGGCTGTTTCCATCCCAGGGGAGGGCTGAAGGCTGTTTCCACCTGCAGCCCCAATGCAGCCCCTGGTTCTGGATGGCACAAGTTAGGCCATGTGGGAGTGAACCATGGTGGGCCAGCTTCCTCCCGAGTCAGGGTCAGGCCCTGATCCTTTGGGTTTGATACAAGTGACAATGTGGCTCTTGGAACTATTTCTACCACAGCACTGCTAATTAAGACAATCTTGAAAACAAACTAACCCTCCCTAAAATTGAGGTCTTGCAGCTTCTCCTTTAATAAGGGTTTTTGCTTATTTCAAAACACAGCCTTCAGCAGGTGGTTTGTCTTCTTCCTTCAACCTGAGAATTTCCTTTTTTTCCATGCTCTGGAGCATTATTCAGACAGACAAATGTATGGACTAGTTTATTTTCTGTCAGCTACCGTGAAAAGGCAGTTCCACTCACGTGTGATCACGTACTAGCCCATTCCTTTACATCATAGGATTATAAAATCCAGACCCTTACCAATGTCAAGCACAGCAAAACTGAATCATGTGGCAAAGGCTGGACTGCCCACAGGAGCATTAATAAATCTACTGAACAAAACCAGACCATGTCCCAGTCTGATTGTTGCTTAAGTATGCAATAGCTTATGTTATTTTGAAAATGATAATGGCATGGAATGGCTTCATGGTAACAGCAAATGTGAGTAATCGTAATCAAAACTTGCAAAAAACATGACTCATGTTAAGAATATCTGAATCCACCATGTATGTATGGGTCTTCAGATCCAGAAACCATGAACGGACGTGACACACACAGATTGTGTTGGAGAGAGAGGAGAAAATCAGGTTTTAAATAGGTTGGTACACAGAACTCGATGGAAGATTACAGATGCATCAATAAGTAACAACTTGGTGCAAGGGTGGATCCCCTTCTGAGGGACATGGAAAGCTTGCAGGTGGCTGGTTATATTATACATGTACTGTGCATATACATATATGCAGTTAGGGTAAGGAGCAAGAGGCCAAAAGCTGTCACACAATAACTCAGAAGTTACACACTATGGCAGCCAGAAACTGGGATCAGCACTTGGTTCATATTAGCTGGCAGCTGTGAGCAGCCTGCATCATGTGCAGACATCTTATAAACACTGCTGACTTGCCAAAGCAGCAGCAGAAGCGAAGTTTTAAAGGCAAGCTGGCTATTCTGATGTGCCAAAGCAACTCAGCTGTAGATCAACTGCCTAGCACAGACTGCTCCAGCGATCTACACACTTTAACAGCTTCACACAATGTACTCCCTCACTGTCATCCCAGGATCTTTAGGCTCATCAGTTTGTAATAGAGCTTAGAGGACCACACACACAAAAAAAAAAAAAAATCAGCTGAGCTCTACCATCCTTGCTTTCCTGAATAACGTGACTGCCAGGTCAAAAGAGACAACCACCACCACTATTCCTAAAGATCTTCGCTTCGACTTATTCTTCTTTCCTATTTTCTTCACCACGTAACTACAGTTTGCAGTTGCTACAGAGAAACGCAATTGCTTTAAGCACTCTCTGTCACTTAACCTTTTAACTGCAAGAAACCCCTGTGTTCCTTTAGGCGTTGGGGGAAGAAAAACTGGTCCCATCTTCAGTTTCCAAAGCAAATCGAAGTGCTCAGCTAGATCCCTCCTCCACTATCCCAGCCAGGATAAGCTGTCTTTGGGCTGCCTTCAGAGGGTTACGATGAGTGTGGGGTTCATGCGAGAAGGGGCTGTCTGAGCAAGGCGGACATGCACACTCCCCTTCCCCCCTCCACGTCCACTCATGCAGTAGCGACAGGGCCGTAAGTTCCAGGGTTAAAGTACCAGCTCAGCTGCTTAAGGCATGGAGAAGAGACGGGCAGGGTTATTGTGCATTGGAATACATAGAACATCACCAAACTACCTCCAGGGACCGTCTCCAGCCACGCCTGTACCGCCTCATGGCGTACGGAGGGAAGGTCGGATGCTGAATTTAAAAAACAATAAATCGTAAGAAATCAAAATCACACCATCAGTCAGCGTCTAAAACAGAAGAGTGACAGAGGGAGACTTTTCAGTAGCAAATACAGAAATAAAACCTATGAAATTTCAAACAACCCATTCCAGGCTTGAGAATTAAATGGAGATAACACACAAATGCCAGGGGCCTGATGTTCCTTTGGGATCTGTAATGTCAGAGGAAATACGTGTGGCACAGTGAGAGGAACACATCATCTGACCAGCAGGCTGCTGCTGCTGTGCTCCCCTTGAAACTCTGCAGAGGAGGGAAACAGAGAAGGAAGAGCTGAGCAATGAGAGGGCTCCCAGGGGTCCCGGGAGCTGCGGTGCCCTCAGCCCGCACCAGAGGATGGAGAAGAGCTCCCAAAGCAGAATGAGAGGCACTTCTGGGAACTGTGACACTGCCCCAGGCTGTCACACCAAACCTCATCACTGCTGCTGCCAACGGGCTCCACAAACACCTCAGGTCACAGAATACTGCTCTTCAGCCAGGAACAATCTGTCTGTTGAACTGAGGCTGAAAACTTACAGTGTGTCCACAAACACATATTGACAACAGCCTTTTAAATACCCAAACTGCTGCTAACACCTGCACACACCTCTACCATATGACAAAGCAATAGAAGCAGCTAATCATAAATCAGGATAGTCCTAGCTTGGCCCAGTTTCAGGGGACAGAAAGGAAATACTGACTCCTTTCCCAAAGGAATTTAGAAAAACCACAAAAGCAATTTTGGAAAGATCACCTGTTGCTGGCAACTGTAATGGTATACCACAGAAAAGTAAGGGTTATAAAATACAAATTAAAATAAAAAATTTAGAAACAACTAGAGTGACACAGACCCCCAACCAGAAGCACAAGTAACCTTAATTGTAAAATTAGGAAACTGTGTTAATATTTTTAACTCAGTGTTTTTTAAACATTAAACAACCACCCTAGCAATAGTGAAAGTTACACACAACTGGACACAACCTGTCTCTGTGGCTGCACTGGGAACAAGATCTTATGTGCAGGGATCTGATTTCACACCAGAAATTCCCAGTGCATTCTACAAACTGCAAATATAAGTATAGCCAAACTGACCTGGAATTGTGTATCAAGCTAGACCAGGATTTAAAAAAAACAAACTACGCCAAACATCTAAAACTGTAAGGAAAAGATAATTATCTGGAATAGAAGAGAATCAAGTATTATGAGGTAGTGCTGTGGACTTTTTAATTTCACATTTGCTGTGAAAGACACCCCTTCTCACAGCATTTATACACACTCTACAATTCTGTCACCGTGGCTGCAGACTGAGAGAAGACCACTGCTCATCAACTGCATGGTGAATTTTTATTTAAACCCACAGGTAAAGCACTTATGACATACTTACCTTAAGGCACACTGTAACATAGCCTAGAACAAGGTGAGCAGGGACTGCTGGAAGCTGCTCACATGAGATCTAGACTATCAGCATTCTCCCCCTCCAAAGCCTTCCTTTGAGTAACTGACATCTTGCAAAGGTCACATCTCACATTCGAGGTAGATATACTGTCAAACTTAAACACAGGGGGTCAACCCCCCCACAGATCAGATCTGCAAGCCCTTTGGAAGGAGGGAGCCCTGCAAGCTCCCACCATTCCCTGCTAATGCCAGATGCAGTTACATACTTGGAAAAGAAGCCATAGAGAAATATGCTTCATACAGAAGCTGACCATGTTCAATCTTTTTTCTAGTAGCTACACAACAGGGCCCCTCAGCTTTTTCTAAAAAGTGTAGAGTCCTCACTACCACAAAAAGCACAAGACTACTACCATGAGCATCCCTAGTCAGGTACAGAGGGCTTATTGCCAGTGCTACCAAATCGTGCGTGGTGAGGAAAAAAATTATGGAGTCAAAGCAGGCAGACAAATAGGTCAGAAGTCACACCCTCACAGAGCTGAGAAAGCAGCAATTTTAAACAGACACTGACCTGAAAAGCAAAATGTTTAACCAAGTGTAATTTCAGTGCAATTTGAAAGTAGTTCCTTTCAATCACTGCTGCCCCTGCTGAAGTCGCTGCTCTTGAAGGGCGCAGAAGCAACAGAGTTAAACAGCTGCAACTGTGATCCAAGAACTGCTGGTGTGGGGCTCGGGGGAGATTACCTCTGGAGGTGGAGGACTTTGAGGCTGAGACCATTTTTTCCTCCTCCTCTTTTTCACGGATGTGTGTCCAGTGCACATCTGCCAGGATCTCCAGAGGATCAACCGGATTTACAATCTGCTGCAGCCTAAGGTTTCCAGCTAGCAGGAGGAGGGCATGGCATAACAGGTTACAGGCAGGGTGTATGAAGGGCAGGGAGGAAAAGACGGGAGAACAGCGGAAAGGAAAGGTAGCACATCATAGGAAAGGAAATAAGAAAAGAAGATATTATTGGCTCAGGTCAGTTTGCAAGACAGACAGAAAAAGCTCAGCATTGTGTGTGCACGCATACACCGATACAGCGCTCCTCAGGCCGCCCATCAAACCCAACAACGCCATTCCAAAGGCAGAGGGATGCCATTAAAAACATCATTAGAGGTCACCTCTATTGCAAGAAGCTTCGCTGAAATGAAAGACGTTCTCTGGGTGTCCGACAGTATGTGGTATGTAAATACCAATTTGGCAGAAATTTCCAGCTCCTTCAGCCTATTCGTTATGATTATTACCAAACATGTCATGCTGTTAAAGGGGAGGGATCTCCATCTGATCGATGCACCAAAAGGTTTTTCATTCCCTACTCGTGGGTTAGGCACTTCTTTCTAGGCTGGGTACACACTTCTTTGTGAATTAAATAACATGATGGATCTGAGAGTTTCATGTGTGTATGTGCACATGCACACGCGGGCACATGCTAATTTTAGCACCTAAACACCACTTTGTTTACTCCTAGCTCTTTTGTACTGACTTGTTCAAAGGGAGAATTTTTTCTGAAGGGTAACAGCATTTTGGTTGTGACTTAACAGCTCCCCAGCAGGGAATTCCTGTCGCACAAATTACTCTGTTTAAGAGAAATTGCATTACTCCTCAATTACCTGCCTACACAAAGCTCAGCTACTTATGGAATGTCAAAGAGAACAATGAGCACCTAAAGTAATTGATGAGCTTGTTTAACTTCTGCAGAACAGCTGCCTTGGGAGCACTTACTCTGAGGTATTAAATTTATAGACCCTGTCTCTATTGCTATCTGCTCTAGGACTGCAACTCATGTTTCATTCATCCATAATAAAATAACTGGCTCTGCAGGGGGCAGGTGGTCACCTGTTCACTGTCTGCAGGAGTGCTCTTCAAAAGCAAATGTCTTACCCTGAAAGGAAAAATGCCCACTTACTTTAAAAAGCAGGAAGTCAGTGGAAGCTGTATTACCACTGAGTAGGGCAAAGCACTGTTGCAGAAGTTTAGAACCTCAAAAGCAGTTAGATTTTCATATGGTGCTCTAGTGTTTGATGGAAACAAGACACATCAGCAGCATTTAGAGCTTGCACTCATTATTTCCTGCTGTCTCATTTTAACAAGTTCCTCTTTCCCAGCCATGTTTTCCCCAGACATGACAAAGTGTTTGGGATTGGCGTTTCAGGAATGACTATGTGTGAGATTTGGCATTAAAACTGCAGGAGAAACAGGCAGAAGGAACTGCAGGAAGGACAGAATCAGCAGATGGTTATTAAAGGGAAAAGGGCTCAGAGGCACAAACTCAAACGCAGAGCAGGATTCACAATGTAGCCAAGTATTCCGCAGCTTTAGGTCTCTTTTGCATTGTCAGAGAGGTTTTGTATCAATTAGCATAACCACATGGGCTACCAGAGGCTCCCAGAGGCTACCAGAGGCTACCAGAGGATACCAGAGGCACTGGACATCCTGCAGGGACAGGAACCTGGGCTGTTCTTGCTGCATACCAACCAAAGCACTCGCATGCAGGCCCCAGGATGAGTAGAGTTAGCGCTTGCATTGCCACACAAAGTCTTGTGTTAAAAGGTTTAGGTTTGCCAGCAATGGCTAAGAAGTACAGAGGCACTCAGCAAGGCTCGGAAAGAGCAGGTCCCACGTGATCTGCAGGGTTTAAAATGGATTGCTCTAGGATTTAGATCACTGTAACATACACACCTTTAGTTTCTCCACAAGCCTCTGAACAGCGGCCTGAGCCTGTCCTGTCCCTCTCACCTCTTCCAGTAAATAATGAGTAGCACAGCCAGACATGAAGGGCTGCTGCTCAACTTAGAGGCAAACCTAACACTTCTTTAATGTCTAAGTGCTTGATCATTTCAAACAACACCCGGCATAGCTTTTCCTCCTTTGCCTGCTAAGCTTTGCAGGAAGCTGAACATTAATTGCAGTTAGATTTGGAATGATAGCTTTCCTCCATTTCCCCTGTGGCACCCACCAGCACTTTAAAATCTGTGGGCAGGCTCAATGTTTTCACTTTATTGGAATAAAGAGCCACCTACAAACCAACTGCTTAAGAGTTAGGTCTGAAGCACCCTAGCAACTGCAACAGGGAACTTCTTCAGGTACGCCCTTGAGCCACCTCACTCATACTTCTCATTCTTATCACAGAAGAGTTAAATGGCAAAAAAATTAGAACACTTCTTCCATTTTTTTTTCTCTTGGGAAAAAAAAAGAAAGTTTGAACCTAAGCTACTGTTATTACAACCATAATCTGTAAAATATGCAGTGTGACACCTGCATATGCCTCCTTACGTGCAGGAAGGCACTTGGATTTTCCTCTTATGTATTCTGGCTCTAATGAACCACATTGAGGGAATAATGGATTAACAAGCTATTAGGGCCAAGTGTTACAAAAAAAACAACTATCAAAAATAAACTGCAAGAGAATGCATCATAGAAAATGACACAACCAGTTAGATTTGAATGTTTGATTAATTTTATGACCGTTACATAACTGTTTGAAGAATCTCAAGGGATTGCTGTAGCTTCATTAGTTGCCTTCCAGACTCTCCCCACAGACAGACACACACAGAGGACAACAAAAAAAGCAAATTTGCTGACACAAGCAGTCTAGAGGCAGTACTTCTGATGTGTCCCCTGTGTCTGAGATAATGCACAGGTGTAAGCAGTCTGCATGTATAGAACAAATCTGAGACTCCTTATTACCTGTGATGCCTTAGGTTTTAACTTTTCTATGTTTCCAACCCTGCACTGCCCAGTGTCACTCTGCAGTTCCCTGGAGCTCGTTCAGTGCTGTTCTCTCATGCTCACACACACACAACAAAGCCTCTCCAGCTCTCCAAGGACACCCAGACCCTCCTAGGCCCAACAACTGCAAACCACAATCTTGGGGACAGGGGGGCAAGCTTGGGCAAATTCCATCCTTGCCTGGCTTCTGCTTGGGGAATTGATGCTGAGATCCAAGTGGGAAGAACTCGTGAGCTGTCCTTGTCCATGTTGGGATGCACTGAGGCAGGAGCCTCTGGAGCCCAGAGTGTACCTCTGAAGGCCTTTCCAATCAATCCCTCCTTTACTCCTGTCTGCTCTCTGTTTTTAGGGAGCCATTTAAGGCATCACTTGGGGGTCACTGTTCATGCAAATTACAGAAGCAAATTGTCCAGATTTTCTAGATATCCTGAGGTACTTGGCAGCTTTATCATCTACCTAAAACCAGTGGTAAGGCCAGACCTGATTTATGGCACTTGAACCAGGAGATGAACGACAGCTACTGAATCAGTTTTGAGGGAGCTGGTAACACAATCATTAAACCACAGAAACTCTTCATGTGGGACCTGCTCTTTAATACATTCCCTGCTCCTCTGGGGAGGTGGAAGTGGAGATGGTGTTCGGGTACCTTTCTGTGTACCCGAGTCCTCTTCATCTGAGAGACGTTGAAGCCAGAGGCCTTGCTGCAGCTCTCTCTCCCAGGGGTTATACTCCCCCTCTACAGCAGAGGGAAGCACACATCCACATTTAACACCAGACACGCGTGTGCACACACAAGCCATGGAGAGAGGGAAAGAGAGAAACAGAGAGGACAGGATCAGAAAGAGAGACTGTCTGGAAATGCAGCAACTCCCCGAACTCCCGCTGTATCCACAGTGCCTGACAGGAAAACTGCTGGAATGAAACAACATCCGCTCGAGAACACCACAGCTCGGCAGACTGAACACACGACATGCATGTTACCATACTCATAAAGAAGCCTTGATTTCCACAGACTTCGCTCATGGACATTCAGCTCCTACGTTGAGAAAGTAGCCAAGGAGCCTGCTGAGCTCATCAATGACACTGCCACTAAGACTCACAAAACTGGACCTCTGCTTGCAGTAGGCAGCCAAAGACCTTTAGGAAAAAGCTCTTTGGAGCCTACAAGTCTCCATGAAAAGGAAATGTGAGTATAAAGACAAAGACAAGAGCAGTGAGAAATTTGGCATGGTGGTGAAACACTGGAAACATGTCTATTCTGAGCACAAACTTTGCATTTTGATGACTTAGACAAACACAGGGGAAAGAGTCTTTCCCTATGATTTTCCACAGAAATCTTTCAAAGCTAAAATGGGAACTACCTAAACTCCCTTATTTCTCAAGGCCATCTTTTAACCAAAGAGAGCTACAAGCACAGCCTCGTGGAACGCCCTGCTGACAGTGCCAGGCCCCTTAGTGAGGCACTCTAAAACTGAAAACACTGCAACCACAATGCTTCCAGCTCCTGCTGTCAAAGAACAAAGGGCACATTCAAATCTAATTCCAAATAATAATAAAAACCAACCATAAACCAATACAGCAGCACAAAGCTGTGAATTGGCATGTTGGCATGGTGTATGGGAAGCATACTGTGTTGGTACTCTAAACTGTCCTGTGGGCAAAGTCCTTCAGTATCCAGAATGATCAACCTCAAGCTTTCCTTGACAATAAGGCCCTCAAAAATCAGAGCAACAAAGAAGTGAAAGAAGTAAAGTTTTCCAAGGCAAATCTTTCTCATTCTGCATGACATATTCTCGACTCATTTTTCCCTGCTGGCTAGCGGAAAGAAAGGGCAAACCAAGCTAACCTTCACTCGACTCCTCATCTTCTTCCTCTTCATATTCCTCCTCCTCATCATCATATTTGTACTCGATCTCATGATTTTGCTCAGCCTCGATCTCTTCTTCACTCTTTCCCTTCAGGAGGGCATGGATACGCACGGCCTCTTTCCATGGCACACCACCCAAGTCTGAAGGGGGTTGCTGAGGCAGCAGTAGTTCATCATCTTCCTCCTCATCTTCCTCTTCCATCTCAGATTCTGAACTACTGTAAGGTTTTAGGAGAAGAAAAAAAAAATTATATTGCTAATAATAAATAGTAACATTAAAGATTATGAAGTCAATGTTTTCTTGATCAGTCTTAGATCACTAACAAGTCATTTCAACACACATAAGCCTAAAACATAACAAATTTTCAGCTTTCAACGTTTCATAGGCCTTTTAGAGAGAGCATCACCTGTGGGCTGCACTATGATCCTTGTCCTACTTTTTCTAAAGAAGGTGAGGCAGCAGAAAAGCGCCCGTGAAGCCAAGTCCAAATATTTGTGCAGCATTTATTGTTACAGTTCAAGACAACTGAATACAACAGAAAGAAACTATTTTCTTCTTATCATATTGCTCTGGATACAGCAGTGCAAGAGTTCTTCACAGTATCAGAATGCAGAAGGCCACGTCCTTTGATATAGCAGCTACTGCTAAGATAGCTAAGCCAATTTTGGCACTTGCTCCTCTGAACCAGAGAAGGCTTTAGGAGTAGAAAGAATACAAAACACATCAGGCAAAGGTTACAGCATGTGAACTAAGGAGAGATGAAGAAAAAACAAATACAAGAAAATTCCTCACTTTTCTGCATCACAGACAGAAATATGTATCCAATTAAGTACACAGTCTACATGGTGGGAAGAATCTGTAGGAAGCAGTGCAAAGATAATTACAATAATGAGCTTATTATCCCCACAGCAAAGTCTAAACCATGCAAAGCAATAAATCATTAGTGCCTTTTAGAAGTCATCTCTGTTTAATTCTAACAGTTCCTCAGCATATGCAGCAGGGGCAAGGAATGTAATCACGAATCCAATTATATTTAATCTAGCTCACTTTTACATGCCAGACTACCTAGAGGGACCAGGGAGAAAGATGGTTGCATTTGTCACTGGAAAACAAAGGAGAACTACAACACACTTACAGATCCTCTCTGCAGGCTGAAAAGGTGCTCTAGCTTTTATTTTACCTTAACAGATCATTGTCATAACAGAACTGCATTCATTAGAGAAACTGTTGGATGCTTCCCCCAAAAATCTCAAAAGGCCCAACTCATCTGACTGAAAGAGAAAACTGCTGGAGAATAATTAAAGTTTGGGTGAATAATCTGAGAATAGTATTTCTGCTGCTTCCTTATGCTCACTATCACAGGCTGACAGCCTTTGGCAGAACCCATTCCATACAGACAATGAAAGGGAAAAAAACCAAGTGGAAAGCAATGAAGTTTACACTTCACGTAGATCTATAAAATGTAACTTGTACAGCTGTAGTATGATATTTACATAATTTTATTCATCTACTTGTCTGAGAGCCTATTTTTGATAGCAAACCTAACAGAGAAAACATTTTGTTCATGCTCTGATTGTCACACTCTTCTGCCCATAGGATCTTAAATTCTCTTCACTGTTCTGCATACAAACACCATTATTTTGCTCAAATTACAGCCACTTTTTCACAGCATAAACTCAGTAGTTATTTTTAACATGCTGCCTGATTTTCACGTGTGAAATACTGAATACAAACACTGTTGCAAGCCATGGACTTGGTGCATGGAGACCAAAGCACACTCCAAAGGCTTTATGCAGATATTGTCACAGAGATAAAAAGTGACGTTCCCCTTCTCCCTGATTTACTTTCCCACCCTTTGGTATGGAAATAAACCTGACAGGTGCTGCATGCTGGGGGTTTGATGTGCTGTCAATAAGGTTTACTGCTGCTCAAATTGTTGCCATGGGTGCTGAAGGGGATGAGCTGCTGCTCTTCGACCAGTGGCTTATCTCATGGAGCAGTGACGACACGAATTCCTCACCACATAGCTCACTTTACCTTCTTTGGCTTTTATTTATCACTTGGCTTTTGTTTGACCTTTGAATACTGAGAAATGAGAAGCTGAAAGACAGCAGTGAGAGATGGCCTGGTGTAGTGAGCATTCCTTTCAGCATGGAAACTCTGTGCCATGGGAATTAATTCAACAGCTGAAATTTCATTTTTCTATAAAGCAGAAATCAAAGACCAAGGTAGGCTGCTCCATAGCATTTGCATAAGCAGTTGGGTATC
This sequence comes from Erpornis zantholeuca, assembly GCA_013400515.1. NCBI lineage: Eukaryota > Metazoa > Chordata > Aves > Passeriformes > Timaliidae > Erpornis > Erpornis zantholeuca. The sequence goes on along the minus strand of VZTN01013902.1, from coordinate 985,906 downwards.
TCTTTAGAAAAAGGTGTATGTACACAGATTTAGTGCTGAGGAGAGGAACTGAAACCTAAACTGTGGCAATGAATCTCTTCTCTTCCCTTGCCATACAGACCTACACAGCACAAGCTGTCCCATGACACCAAAACTGGAGATGGCAGACTGGGAGTTACTGCAACTTAAAGGCAATGAACATGGCATATAAAAGGTTTCCCACACCTCACACTATTGTGTAGTCTGGGTTTAGTTGCTTAATTGACCTTTTTTTCTCATTGAAGCTTAAATAAGATTAAGTCTCTTTTGAAAAAATCTACTTGGAATACTGTTTCCTGTAACCTTTCTCTGCAGCGTGTGTGTGATGGGAAGCTGTGCACCAAAATGAGAGGTCTCTGCCTGATTTCCCTCAGCCATCTCAGTGAACCCTGAAAGCCCAACCCATCCTTACTAAGACACGGAGGGAACAAAGAGTTCCCCATCTCCTCTGCCTGCTCCTAACCCTGCAGCACTGCACCAAGACAGTGAAGATGATTAAATCAGGGCCTTGGTTGGCTTGCTGCAGGAGTCAAGACTTCTTTCTTTTGTTGCTGCAAGTGTAGTCAGACTTCTTCTCTTTTTTTTTTTTTTTTTCAGTTTTTCTGTGACATTCCAAGGCATGGATGTAGCTGGATAGAGGACACCCCACAGCTACATCACCTAGAAAATTCTCCCTCTGCTCTCTCTGATATTGGGCCCACAGAGCCTTGTCCATTCTCTGAGTAAACTGCTTGCAGTATTTGGATTTGGAACATAAATTCCCAGGTCAAACTGACAGGGAATTTGATGTATTTTCTCTTTTTTTCCTATGGCAGAATGTGAGTTGCCCACAAGACAAAATTAAATTTGCTTACCTAATAGTGTACTGGCCTCCATCTCCAGAATCTCACAGAAGACCTCTTAGAGATGACCATCAGCATCATGCCAAAACTCCACTTTTTTAAAACTAACTCTTGGCCTTTGTAAGCCTTCTGCCATTTATTGAGCAGGCCTATTTTGTCCTGATTTACTGAAATCAAGACCAAGAACAACAACAGGCAATAGCTTCATACTTTTGTTTTAGAGCTAGAAGCATGAAGGAATAAAACCCCCTGATATCATCAACACTTATACTGTCATAGTTGATATAATTCCTAAACCTGAGCAGGTAACTAAAGGAAGGATGAGTTAAGAAAATACAGTTTGTATTTTCCACAAACAGGCCAAGATTATTCAATTTCTCACATGGATCTGTATCTGCAGGTAATGCATACACAGAATATGATTGTAGGATCTAAGTTTCAGGAAAGAAACAACAGCATTTTCTGAGTTTATTTCAAGACTACTGGACAGACTCAGGGCTAAAAAGGTAAGGGCTGCTATTGCTATGAAGACAAGTAGATGAGAAATTGTATTAAGAGATCAAGACTCTGCAGAAGTGTGTGACTGACTATAAGGTCCATGAGGAAATCCTCCTTCCTTGAGGATTTCCTCTCAATGATTGTTTCCAGTAGCTCTACCTGCATGGTTGTGGATCCTGGTGTGCTTGCACAGAATTTTGCAGATAAACAGAAATTCATCAAGGTACAACACATTTATAGACCTTCATTTTATTATCATGAAGGTAGAACATATTTTTCTACAGCCATACCTATTGCTTCCCACTAATATCCCTCAGGATTGCACCAGCATTCAGTCAGGATTACATGAGTGTCAAGCTGGACTCTTAAAACCAAATGTGGTTTTGAATTGTAATGCAAAGCATACAGAAAAGAAGGTAACTTTGGAACCTCCTTCCATGTGAATGCATGTTCTGTTTGCTCAAAAGACTCACCTTTGATACAATTGAAAAAGTAAATTTAAAAATTCCTTCCAATTTAGAACTTAATCTCATGGCATTATGGTGCTATAGGTGTCTTCTAACAGTAGTAAACTATTCAGAACAGAAACTACAAGATGAAATATCTGTGTTTCAAAAACTTTAGGAAGGCAAACATGGTAATTAGGTAAAGAAGAGGGAAAGGCAGGCCAAGTCTGCTGGGATGGGTGCAAAAAAAGCTGATGGGCTCTTGGAACCCTGGAAGGTGAGAATTTTAAATTCTCTGTGCTGAAAGGCAGTGATCCACAAGAAAACACTGCATTTGAGCTGAGGCCTTGGGATAGGCTTCCAAAATTGAGTGATAACATTAAAATCACATGTGTGTGGTTTGAATAGAAGGTGTGGTGTCACAGGGTGAAAAATTTAAGATTTAAGGTTTTAGAATATAGTAATATATTTAATTGTACATGTGTCAAGATAGAGTTTTTAGAGTGATGGCTAGATACTTCTTTTTCACTTTCTTCTTCCTTCTTCTTCATGGCTTTAGATGGTGTCTTGTAACTGGATAAGAAAATCTGCACTGCTGAACTTAGGGGTTTGAGTGTCGGTTTAAAAATAAAAGTAATTCAGGTGTCAACACATTATTGGACAAATTGTCCTTAAATAATCTTTGCAGAGCCAGAGAAATGCCATTATACCCTTGTCCCCCCCTCATTAACAGAGGTCACAGTTTCTAAGACTNCCTTTATTCCTTTTTTCCAGGAATAGGAAAAGGTAGCCATTTAAGGCATCACTGTAACACAGATAAGTACTAACAAACAACTGAGTCCGAACAAGAGAAAACCCACATCTCCTATGCTCCATCCCAGCTATGGGAAGCGAGGGTAAGGGGCTGGAAAAGAAGCCCACACCCCAACAATGGGTCACACCCACCTGCTGGGCACATCCTCCTCTGTCCCTTTGTCCAGCACGCTGCTCAGGTTGTGCTCTGCCAGTGTCTCCTCGGGAACCTCCTCCAGCTCCTCCTCGCGCTGCAGGGACAGGCGGTAGTTCTCCAGCTCGATGCGCTCGGGCGTGCCCCGCAAACGCTTGGCCAAGCTGGGCTCCTCCAACCCGTTCACATTAGAACCTAAGAGCAAGCCAGGGAATAAATAATAAAAGAAATCTGTCAGGATGGCACGTTTTTAAGGAAATTGAGGGAATTGGGAGAAAAGGGGCACGAGGCAGAGGGAGGTAAATAAAGCGAGAGAATACCTTATGTCATTATCCTGCTCGTCACTACTGAGAAGCCAGACTGCAAAAGGGAATCTTAGTGGTTTTGGCTACTAGATGCTAAAAAGAACGTTAAATGTCTTAGTTGAGAGAGGAAATTGGGCTGTTTTAGCTGAAAAAACTGAAGATATAGTGAAGTCTATGTGGTAAGTAGTGGGGAAGGCCTGAGACGCAGTAGGAATGCTGTGGGACAATCCTGCTGCATGTTAAAACTGTTACCAGCCAAGGGAAATCTACAGAGTCAAGGAACAAGACAATATTGTTACAACTGAAAGATGAGGGAAGGAATGAAAAAGGCCCACTTTGAGCAAGTTTTAAAACTTTTAATAGACTTGATTTACTTTTCAATCAGAATTTGTAATGAAATGAATCCCAGGGAATAATCTCAGAGAGATATTTGCAAGCAAAAATCCCAGAAATCCCAGAAAATTGCAAGGATATGGGAATCAGACAGTTGGAGAAAAGTACTGAGAAGCTTCATTCACAGTAGTACTCAATGAATTCTATTCTATCCTGCTTTCATCCACTTATTTTTAAATTTGTAATATTTTAGCTTGAATAACATGCCACTGTTGACCCCTTACCCATCTTACTACTCACAGAACCCAATATTTCCATGCTTTTGTTCTGCTTTGCCGCACAAGCCAAACTTCTTCTCACTAGATAACCTCTTCAGTGCACTGATCACCCCCAGGTCTCTGCACCTGTCCCAGTTTGGATTAATCTTTCCAGAACCTGGGTGATTAAAACTCAACGTGGCTTTCCAGAGGAGGCCTTATCAGCGTAACACACACCCCTGCCACAAATCTCTCATCTGATACACACTGAGAACACACCTGCCTCTTTATGTGCCACATAATACTGGTGGCTTTTACGATGTTTAGATCTTTCTCCTTCTTTGTTTCAACTGATAAGCACTTTGTTGGTAGCCAAAATTCTCAGCATCTTCTAAGTGCATGACCTGGTACTTTCCACTATTGCATTGCTAAGTTTAATATTACAGCTGGCAATATTTTGCAGTTCTTAGTGAATGATGTGCCTGTCCTCCTCTGCACTGATGATGGTTTGAAATGTTGCCTCAGCACTGAATTTCATTAGCAGATAGTTTATTTTTTTTTTTTTTTTTTTTTTTTTTTTTTTGGCTGGTAACCTTAGTGACAGCATTACAAAGATCAGTCCCTAGATCACTTTTTGGGACACTGCTGCACAGTCTGTAGGTTATATCCAACCCCATTATTTCCTTCTTTAATTAAACCTCTCATCTCTATTTTAGGCCAACTTCTTAGGTACTCACGCTTCAGGTACTACTCCCACATTTTATCCAATTCCAATAATTATTTCCATGTGTCAGCATTCCTGTGCTTTACTCAAGTCCAGACTCTTCAAATGCACTACAGTTTCCGTCATGAAGGTATCAGTTTTTGATAAAAGCTGTCAAACCAATCCAGCACAGTCTCTGGTGAACCCATGTTACATTTTATAGAACTTACCTGCATGAGGTCAAAGGCCTTCCCTTGCAGAACTAGGAGGTTTTAGTTATTCCTTAAAACAAGGTGTTATACCTGCTGTTTAACTGATATGTACTTGTTCAGATCACCTTTTAAAGTTTTTTATTAGTTTTGTTTTCTTTTTGGTTTTTTATCTGCAGGACATACTTCTGTTACCCAGTGGTCACATAGCACTTCCTGAATTAGACAAAGTACACCAGGATATCTTGATTTAATCCCAAATGGATTAAAAAAGCTCACAGTTTCATTTCACACTTCTTCCACTCTTCTGAGACAAAGACTATGTGCTTCACTGTATTAGTCCTCCTTTCCCAATCTTGCTGCACACTGACTCTTTTGCTCCATGTCTGTCTGACTGACTACACATAAAATTGCATTTTATGTCAGCTCCACCTTCACCATGAACACACTTCTGCTTTCCCTTACCTTGCTTTTACTCATATGCTTAAGAAACAGAGCTCTTTGCTTTGCCTTCCTTTGTGAAATCTAACCCAGCATGAGCTTTGGAAACGTTTACTTTATCCTCACACACTTTAACCTCCAAGACAGTTTTTGTTTCCTTTCTTCAGCCTTTGTAGTTTCTCACTTTATTCCTAACAGGGTTTTTTTTCAGGACAGTTACTCACTCAGTACCACCTTCGTATTTCACACACTATTACACAGCTCTTTACATAATTAGTGGCATCTATTTCCAGCCCCTCTCCTGAAAGATAAAATCTCAAAGACAACTGTCAGAAGTGTTTGTCTCTCTTCCTTAGTATGATTTAACCCTTCCATGATGTGGGCAAGTGGCTGCCATGTCTTTTGCTGGATCTACAGAGCTTCTTTGTGGTATAAACAAATAAGCTTGGCCAGGTGGCAGGTGGGAACACACTGCCTTGCATTTCCAGGGATACCGTGGGCTCCACCACTTCCTGCTGCTAAGCCTTCTGCTGAGCTTTGATTTGCAAAGTTTAGTGGAACTGGACTGCCTTTTTCACTGGGATTCATGTTTCATTTCATTCTCTCTCTTGATGGTGACACCAACTCAGCCAAATCTATTTTTGCAATCCGTGTTACATTCCCCAACCCTGAGTTCACAGTAACAGGGGAGCTGACCTCGAATTTTGCTCTGCCACTTTGGCTGACAGTAAAAAAACATAGGACTCTGGGTAACACAGTAACACCAAGGTCAGGGAAAACAAACAAGCAATATACTGAAATAATGATAAAATAAAAAAGGGCTTGTACTAGTCAGAACTCTTTGTACACACAGAACTGTCAGCGAGCTCAGCTGCTTTAACAGGAATATCTTTCCACAAGCTGTTTTTAACTTATTCTCTTCTGATGCAAACCCTGACATAGCTACAAAGTTCACGAGAAGAAAAAGAACTCTGAAAACCAAAGAAAAAGAACTTTTATCCATCTGACATTATTTTACTTCTTTTGTTTCTAACTATCTTAGGGACTTTTTGTCAGCCTTTTCAAAGCAAAAAAAATATTTAAAACAAACAAAGAAAACAAACCAACCAATCAACGAAAAAAGAACTGCCATATAATTAAATTAAATGGAATAGAGTTCTTAAAAAAAAGGTTGTTTCAATACCCCAATATCTAGTGTGGGGAGAAAGTCTGGCAGCAGTCACTGTAAGGCAGAGAAGGACTGAAAATCAAGCTGATATCTGTTAATATGCATTTCATGAACATTTATGATCCTTCAGGTAAGTTTTTCAAAATATGAATCATCCTTGCCCTTCTCACCACAAAGAGCCAGCATAACCAGTACTCAGAGAATCAAACAAATCTGATCACAGGAAACTCTAAGTGGGCGTGACTCAATGCAACTGCCTTAAAAACCTTAAAAGATGGAAAATCAACCTGAACTTCAATGCAAAAAGATGTGGTCAAGCCACGATGTTCTGTGAGCTTGACAAGCACTCCATGCCTCGAAATCTCAAAGTTGGAAGGGCATTCCCAGCATTTTCTCTAATTAATTTATATATCTGGACACTTGAGATGCAAAAGTGGTCACATCCCTCCACTTCACTCTGCCAAGAAAACAGCTCTGAATCTGAGAGCATGATACAGAAGCTCCACTGATTACCAGTTTAAATATGGGATTTCTAGGAATTTGCACTACACAGACCATTTAGTCTGCCTCACCTATTAGTTTGGTTTCTAAAAGATGCCATGCATTCAGCCCTCTGCACCATGAAGCCTTCAACTATCAGAAGCAAAAGCACTGCACTTCACAAACTTATGTGAGATCAAAGTAAGTGTGACATGGGTATCATCAAAGTGTTCAGATGATTTCCCCATTTTATACTCTAAAGTTCACACCAATTTGATGCTACAATAAAAAACCCATAAAAATACAATACAAATATAAATAAGACCAAGTAATTCTGGAGTTTGACTACTCTCATTGATTCCTCACATATATATGGTGCTAAATGCATGGGCAAAGTCTATTCCAATGCAGTTCTTGTAGACTTAAAAGTTCCTCTGGAGGGGGAAGCTGCCTCTCCAATGGATCTGCTGTATTCCCCAGACTGTTTTGTAGCTTGCTGGCAGGAGACAGCTGCAGAGTGCACTCAGCCAGTACCTGACCTTCTGCTTGGTCAGTGCATCTGGGCCCACAGAGACAAAAGTCAGCAACCATTCACGAGTGAGAGAAAAAGGTCTGATGTGGCTGCATTTGCCAGGAAAAAAAAACCTCTGTTGCTACTCAGAGAGGGCAACTACCTCAAAGCCAATTCTAGCTTCTTGTACAATCAACTGAGCAGCTAAAAACCCACAACAACATCCAAAATAGGACACAGTTTAAAATCTGACTCTTTACTTTGGAAGAGTCAGTGGGCCATGAACATCACATAGGTCATCTGAAGGGAACTGTTTTTCCTAACAGGACAGGCTGCTTAGCTGGTGCATGAAAGCTGCCAGAGCCCTTTATTTATCTCAGCTTTGACAGAGCTTGCCTCCTGAAATGATAAGTGTATGATAGGAGATAACATTCCTAACAGAACTGCTCCTTGCCTGCACGAGTGTGTCCTGTTCCAGCAACTCTGGCAATTCCTGGAAGGCTTGAGAAGCTCCTCTTGAGAGAGGATCCTATCTCACTTCACCCACACTATCACCTTGCTCCCATGGGCTCCATGAAATCCTGCCAAGCTTTCTCCCTAACACAACACTTCCATGCTGAAGATGCAGGAGAGAGCTGGGAATCTGAGAACAATGAATTCTTCCCAAAGGGAAAATACCTGTCTGTTGTACTAGAAGCTATTTTTCAATAATCATGCAGTACCTCTAGACTTGCTTTTCTTAGCTTGCAATCTTAGTATCTCAATTACATGTCATCTCTTGCCCAGTATTTTGCACAGACTTAGCTGTGGCCTTGGGGAGTTATGGAAATTCAGATAAAGGAGTCTACTTTGAAACACTTGCAAAAGGGGGAGGGAATTAACACACTCTCAGGAAAATCTTCATTATGGGTTTCCCAAAGCTTGTGGTTTTGTGGTAATGTGAAACACTGTACCTGTTTGTTTTCACTTGTCTTTTCCAAACACTTCCATTATTTCTATCTCCACACAATTGTTTGAGAACACAGCTGTGTCAGATAAAACAACCCCTACAGAAACAGCAGCATATTGCCTATGACCAAGTACTGAAAAGGAAGATGGGAGCTTTTCCAGGGGAGTTTAAAAGTGATGCAGGAAGCTCTGAGTTCAAAATGCTGCAAGTCCTTATATTCCTTTGTCATTAATTTCTAAGAAATACCTTCTGGGGTGAGGTTGCTGAAGTGTGCTACCAATTCAGCAAACATTAGCACTGAAGTATAGAGAAGGCAGCAAACGAGATCCAACAGTATTTTAGGCTTCTCATTTTTCATCTGTGTTCATATCACACTGAGTTTTGGGATTTTCCTAGAAGTTTCACCCTCACCCACTTCAGTTCCAACTCCACTTCTCATCCAAGGGCCTCCAAATGCTTTACAAGCACCAGCACACTAAAACAAACCTATTTTGGAAGTAGGTAAGAACTGGAGAGGCACTGCACAAGTCCAGACACAGAGATTAAATACCAGCAAAGCAGTCTCACAACAGTCTGGTGGCAGTGCCAAAAACAGGATCCAGAATGCACAATGCCAAGCACTTCACTCTCAACTTCACTTTAAGTCAAGAAAAACCACTTTGATGTAAGGAAGTGCCCAGCATTGTCTGCACAATCAGAAAGGAAATCTTGGTATCGAGGCTCATTGTTAGATGCTGCACACATTCAAACAGTAAGTCAATTAAGACATTCCATTTAAATAAGTGCAACTGATTTCTTCTGAAATCCTTTCCTTAATCCTCTCGAAAATTATTATCTAGACACTGTTAACAATTTCTGTACTGCACAGCAACAGATACATAAACCATGTACATGGCAACTCTAAACTGAAGGGTGTTAAACATAATGGATTTTTTAAGGGTTGGTAAGAAGTTCCAAGTTTTAAATCTGGATTCATCTGCCCTTTTCCATTTATCTTCTCTTTCAGGAAATTTCTCCAGGAAACCCCTGGAAAGTGTCCAGCAGGTCTGGTGCATTCTTGCCAGTGCTTGTTCACACAACCTCACACCACGAACTGCAGATCTGCACATTTCCTGGTAGGATGCCCTGAATTTGGATAAGAACATCCTCAAAGACAAAAGGGGCAATGCAACACCTCCTCAAAAAGACACAAGAACAAATTTATTTGAATTTAAATACTTAAAGAGTATCCTGGTTTGGGCTGGGATAGAGTTAATTTTCTTCCTAGTAGCTGGTGCCAGGCTGTGTTTTGGGTTTGGTGTGATATAACACTGGTGACACACTGATGTTTTGGCTGTTGCTAAGCACTGCTTACCCTGAGTCAAGGACTTTTCAGCATCCCAGCTCTGCCACTGAGCAGGTGCACAAGAGGCTGGGAGGGAGCACAGCCAGAGCAGCTGACCCCAAATGGCCAAAGGGATACTCCATAGATAGAATGTCATGGCCAGAACATAAACTGGGGGGAGTTGGCCAGGAGGGACTGAGAGCTGCTCAGAGATTAGCTGGGAATCACTCACTGCGTGGTGAGCAAATTGCATCGTGCATCAGGTGTTCTTTGGGGTTATTCCTCTCATTTTCATTACAATTATTATTGTTGTTGTTATTATTATTATTTTATTTTACTTTGTTTCAATTATCAAACTGCTCTTACCTCAACCCACAAGTTTTACTTTCTGATTCTGCTCAGTGAGCAGGCAGCTGTGTGGCACTTAGTTGCCAGCTGCAGTTAAACCATGACAAGAAGTCATCAAATGTCACTGTTATTTTGATACAATGCCTCAGATTTCTCTCTTACTATCCTAGGGTATTCCCAAGCCCTCAGGAAGTTTGAATTACTCAGCTGTACTAAGATGCCTTTACATGTTGAATTTTCTGATGCTTCCCGTTTGATCCATAACACATTCTGCTGAAACACAAAGGTCTGAATTCAAAGGGGACAGGGTGATAAGAAAAACAAAGTCTATCCATAAGGTACCTAGCATCCCTGCACAGCATTCAAAATGTGCTCAAACCTAAAGAGAGCCCTCCTGAAATTCCTCTCTAATGCACATGTACCAATCCCAACAGTAAATAGTAACTGAGCTTTCTAGAAGATGTGCTCCACTGAGTCAAAGCTCTTGGAGCTTGATATGGGAATTGTAAATGCAAACTGCCTTATGCTGGACTTGATCAATTAAACTGACAAGCAACCAGCATTCTCAAGACTTCTGCCACCACATCAGGCTCAGTCCTCAAACCATCAGTCCAGAAATTCTCCCCAGCAAACTGGGGACCTCAACAGAGAAATGGGGATATTGAGCTGTACAGACACAAAGGTGTTTTATCAAAAATCCTCTGATGCAGAAATACCCAGCAGAGTTATCAAAGAACCACTCCTAGTGCTGACCAAGAAGTTTTACAGCATTACTTAATTCAACAGCACAAGAAATAAAAATCAGTGAGATGGTGCCCTAAGCAATGAAGAGCAGAAAGCACCCCCCAAAACCATTATAATGTGTGTAGGAGCAGCTGACAGCTAAAATACTCAAGGGACTCTGAAACAGACACCCCAGAAACAAATACATGAAGGTGTAAATCCTCCTCCACACATTCCACAATGTGCAGCTAGAATTTACTTCTCCATTCTCAGATACTGTCAGTAAATGTGGAAGCTCGTTCTATTCATAACAAGGAAAATTAACAGGACTGACTATTGAATGAAACTGAAAACTCACACTTTGTCTTATGGGTGTTGCAATGTTTTTCTCCCATACCCCCAATTATTTTGGTTAAAACAGACTTCTAGAATTCCCAAAACAGACACTCACAAAACAGTTGCTTACTGCATCAGTAGGGCAGAGCTTAGAAACAGCTGGCAATTGCATTGGTCTGACCTTTCTCTGGTTTTAGTGGAAGCAACCAGAAGTGAATATAATTAGCCAGTTTAAGATCAAGGTCATCTGTAATTTATACTTATGTCTTGGAAACAGATATAAATTCATCTAACTTTTACTGTAAGTTATGTTTGAGAAACAATGTTCCCCACACGCAGATGCATGAAGTAGCAGCTTTATGTAATGAAGGTTAAGAATTCAGTGTATACTTTAACAATACAGAAAAGTTGTCTTCCCTACAGCAGAGGTATAGAATAATCCAGGGATTTGGCTATTTTTGACTCCTGGAAAGTGGCCAGCATTGTCACTGGTGGCTGGAGAAGAGAATCAGGGAAAAGGAGGTATTAGGTCATCGAATCCAAGACCCAGGGAACACTGCTAAGATCAATATTCCTTATTACAGCTCTTCTGGCAGAAAAATCAGAATTCACTTTTACTGCCCATAGAGGTTCCCAGTACTAGAGATACAATATAAGTTATGCAGGGATTTTAAGCCTGTTAAAAGGCTCAGGAGCATTGCTAAGTCAGTAACCTGTTACCAACCATTCTGCATTTTGTTGGTATCATCTAGGATGTCAGAGCTCTCTCTGATATTTGGATCAGCTCTATCATATGTTGCCTGGCCTCATTTCCATTCTCTGAAAGAAACTGAGTGTAGGAAGGCTGAAGAGGATAAAATAACATTACTTTGCAGGCAAAAATTTTGTTCTGGAAGCTATTCAAGGTATGGTACCTCAAAGATCCCCTTGGGATGAGGCACATCCAGGGACTGGCAGGGAGAAAAGGAAAAAAGAGAAAAGGACACACTAGAACTTAAGATCATTGTGACCTTAGTTAATGAGGTTTTCCACTTTTTGAGTGTTCTATTGATATCTGTTAAGTAACTTAGAAATTAATATTTAAGACTGATTGTCCATCAGCAATAATAATCCAAACAGCAACCCCTTTTATGTGGTCACAAAGAGAGCCTCTGCTATCTTTCTACTACATAACACTTGGTATAATTTATTCAAGGTTGCATCTACTTCTTGCCACTTGTATGTGGCAAGATCTCTGCAATCTCTCATTTCACTGTGAGGGATCAGACAGGTGATTCTCACTGTGCAAATCCCACCAAGCCAAACCAAGGGTATTTCCACCTAAAAGCACTAGTGGAATCTTCACTGGCAAGTGCTCCAGGCCCATGGCTCAAATCACAGAAGGCAAAGGTAGGGACTGGGAGGATGAAGAACTGCCCAGTGCAGGAGAAGGTTTGAGAACGACTTGGGGTGCAGGGGGACAAAAAGCTCCACTTGACCTGGCAATGTGCACTCACAGCCCAAAAAAGCCAAATGTGTCCTGAGCTGCATCCAGAGCACTCTGGGCTGCAGGGCAAGGGAGGGGATTCTGCTCCTCTGCCCTGCTCTGCTGAGACCCCATCTGAGTGCTGCATCCAGCCCCGGGGGCCCCAGTGTGAGAAGGACATGGATCTACCAGAGCAAGTCCAGAGGATGCCACAAAGATGATCAAGGGGATGAAACATTTCTCCTATGAGGAAAGGCTGAGAGAGCAGGGGTTGTTCAGCCTGGAGAAGTCTCTGTGGGGACCTTAGAGCAGCCTGGTAGTACCTAAGGGGGGGCAGCAAGAGAGCTGAAGAGGGACTTTTACAAGGGCATGGAGTGATAAGACAACGGAGAATGGCTTTAAATTGAAAGAGGGCAGGTTTAGATTGGATATCAGGAAGAAATTCTTTACTGTGAAGGTAATGAAGCACTGGGAGAGATTGCCCAAAGATGTAGATGTCCCGTGCCTGGAGGTGTTCAAGGTCAGACTGGACAGGACTTTGAGCCATTTGGTCCAGTGGCAAGTGTCCTTGTCAAGGGCAAGGGGTGGAAACTGAACAATCTTTAAGGTCCCTTCCAACCCAAACTATTCTATGATTTATTCTATGAATGAAATTTGCTTACTTTTTATAGAAACTGGTAGTTCTAGTTCCACCTGGGATAAGGGACAATATTTTGATCATTAAAGAGCCACCCATCAGAAACTTGAAATTTTATCATACATAATAAAAACATGGAGTGTAATGTTTGCAGGTTCCTGTCCTCTTTGTGATCAGATTCAAAACACCACCTGTGAACAGCTACTTTCTTTCAACTACTGAGCTAATAACCACTGTATCTCTTCTGTGGCAATGTCCTACAGATTTCCATAAATACTGGATCTCAGAATATATTTAGAAACTAAGCATGTCTTTACCTAATTTCTACCATTTATGCCAAGATTATCAGGTGCTGCAAATGGAACAGGCTGAAATCTTAGGCTTGCAGTTACAGGAAAATACAGTGGGGAATACTTGCCCTAAGTAAAAGATCCATATACTTCAAAAAAAGTTTCAACATCAGCTCTCTCATTCTGTTGCAGACTTCTCTATTATCTACATTTATATCACGTGTTCTTGTGTAACCTGTAAAGCAGCTGAATATTCCAAGCTTCACACCTTAGTGGAAATTTTTCCTAAAAGTAGGAAAATTCTTGTAATTATAGATGTAGCTAGTTATGCCAGTAAAAATCTGGCAGAGTTCCAGAAAGAGAGCTTCCAAGAGACTTATTTCTGATTAAAAATAATTTACACATCACTTCTGATGTGTTTTCACATCAGCCTGAAAGTATTCAAAACATCTCTTGGGTAAAAATTCCTATTTTTAAACACTTCTACCCTCAAGCCATCAGATAAATGTCTGTAACAGCAGAAAGGAGGATTATGAAATTTTCCTAAAAAAGCAAACACAGCCTTCTGGGATGACAGCAAACATAAGAAATGTCAGACTAAACATACATTTTTGAGAGAAGATGCAAGCAACTAAACAGAGTGCAGCAGTGCAATCTCATCCTTAAAGGGCATCTGCCCAGTTTTCTTTGCAAAGCCCAAGCTAAACTCCTCATCATCAGCCTCAGCTCAGCAACTAATTCACCTTCTTCCATAAATACACTTCAAAGATGCAGGAGAATGGCTTTGATGTTGACTCTGGATTATCTATTCCTTCCCTTGAGATTATTTCTAATGATTTTGATTTTGTGGCTTTTTGGTTTGGTTTTTTTGTTTTGTTTTGTTTGGTGTTTGTTTGGGGGTTTTTTTGTTTGGTTGTTTTTTTAATTTGGTTTTCTCCTCTTATTTCTTGCATTTTAAGATACATCACCAGCTATATACCTTCATATATCATGCTGCTGACCACAAGCAGGTGGCAAAACTATATCTCCCTGGTTTTAATTTGTATTAATTTTAATTCACTCGTTATTTTAGAAGTACCTTCCTTCCACTTTTTCACTTTCACCACTGTTACAGAAGTCATGACACTAGAGAAGAACCACAGGCACAGAAACAGAAAGTGTGAGGTATCTGTGTGGATTCAAAAGAGAATTGAGGGGAGGATTGTTTCTCCTTCTGCTGATATACTTGGTCACTCCAAGTTTTAGCTGAAAACGTGGCTTCCTATAATGGTACAGCAATGAACTCTGATTTCTACTCTGATAGGGATGATATCTGGAAATGCACCTCCCTTTCTCCTTTGTTTTTTTTTTTTTTCCTTCTTAATTCATGAAGCAAACATTTGACTTCTGGAGAGCATATATGTAGCTGCAGAGTTAACAGCTTTCCTGACACAGAGCAGTTGAGGCTGTTGGAGTGGTACATCAAAATGACATTTCTAGTTCATGCACCAGCATATAAAGTTTTACACCAAATGCTGATGGCTCCTCCCCAGAGCTGAAGGCCCATCTTAACCTCAAAACCAGCACTGCTTAACACAGTAATGGAAAATCAAAGGCATAAAGGAATTATCTTCCTCCAAAGAAGGAAATTTTACATATAACAGTTTGTGGTAGTAGTTCTGTGACCTACCATTTAAATGTAACTACTCTGGCCAAATATCATTCACAATTAAACTTTCAAAAGTCATCTGCTATTACAAGCTTTTAGCTGCTGATGGTGCAGTAGGGAGCATGAGAAGCACGTGAGGAAAAAAATACAGAACAAGTCCCTAACGTAGACTAACCCAATGTATTTCTGAGAACAGGAAAATGCAGCTCAGAACTATGATCCAGGCCTGTTTGTCATGGTGAGAACATCACAGAATAGGCTCTTAATGGTCTTGAGGAAGGCAGGTCACCTCCTTGTGTGCAGTCTCCTCAGAAAAGACAAGTCCAGCTAGAACACAAGATGCAGGATTTGGCCACAAAGCTTAGTATTTCCTCATTTTCTGTCTTTTCATCACACCAAAACATCCCACCACCGCAGCAGATCTACACCAAGAGGAGGAAGCAAAGCCTGCCAAGACTCTTACCTGTCACACTATGTGTCCCTGTGAGTGTGACTGCCTTGCTCACAGAGTGTGACAAAGACCTCTGGCCTGCAGCAAGGCACACAAACCACCTCCTAAAGACACCAGAATCTGTGAAACCACGATGCTGAGAGCACATCTACCCAAAGTCAGCTTTGCCAAAGCAGCAGAATATCTAGGCAAGGAGGTCCTCAGCAGGTTTTCTACAGCAAAGTCACACTGTCTGTGCCCCGCGCTTCGAGAAACCACAACGGAACAGCAAAATTGAATAAAAACCACCACAATCCAGAAAGAGCCTGAAAAGCAAGACTCTGCAGTGAGAGATGGCACATGCCATGGAGCTCCCCAAATGGCTGTTGTATTTGTGCTTGCTACATCTATTCATTCCACTGTCCCCCAGTGCTGTAACCCCTGCAGCATCCCTCACCTGGAACCAGCGGAGGGACAAGGGGGAGGACAAAGAAAAACTCAGAAACCTGAAGTTTGTTTGGAATTTATTCCCTTGAACATTTCACACAGTTGAACAAAAAATATCTCAATTTCACAGCAACAGGGAAACCACGTGTTACATAATTCAGAGACACACACACCCAAAACAAAAGCAGGTTAAAAACAACTGCATAAATCAAAGTCTTCATAGGGACTATACAGTGGAGACATGAAGCCTTTCTGAGCACTAAATCATCTCACTTGAACATTATCTGTCACTGAACTTATTTTATGCACAGTCCCTCCTTTACTCTGAGGGAAACAATCTCAAAATAGTATTACTCGGATTCCACTTTTCAAAAAACCAGATATTTTAATTCTGCAATTAAAAAAAAAAAATCCAACTCCGTCACACAAACTTAATGCTATTTTTTCTAAGACACAAAAACATTCAATGAAGCTCTTAAAGTGCCCAGAAAAATTCATATCACCCTTCAGAATATACACATACAAACAACAAATATTCCAGTGGCACAAGTCTACAGGTCTGAAAGCTAGAGAGGGAGGAGGAGTTGGGAGCCCAGTTACTCCCAAGAAAAAGTGTTCTTAGCAGGATCCAGCCAGGAGCACAAACTCAGCACATTGTTATTTTGAATATATCCTTCTAAGTCCTCAAAATTATTTTCAGGATTTTTCAGTGAAACTCCATCAGGTCGGCAGCATCTCCTACTCTTCTGAACAAATAACCTTCCCACCACACCTTTTCCTTTCCAAATTTTCTGGGCTTCAAATAGCTGATCCTTTAGCATTTTCCTTTCCTTTATGCCAAAGCCACCCAAATCCTGCTAAGAACACTGAAAAGGAACATGATGGACTGGGAACAGTCAAGCACTAAATCCTAAGAGATTCCCTGCCTGTTGCTGAGGGATGATTCACTGGGCATTGAACCCTGGTTCTAATTGGGCACCCCTACACTCTCCTCAGCTTCCAAAAGTACTGGGTCTGGGTCTTAAATCTGTGTTGTGAGTGTTCCAGAGAGAAACCAATCTTCCATCAGATCTCTCTGCATTTGTATGATACCCCAGGAAAGGGTTTGGTATCATGATCAGCCATGTCCTGATAAACACACCACCATGGCTCCAAACAGAACAGACAATATTCAAGGCACGCTAGTAGAGGAAATAGCTTTCATCCCAATTTGGTGGTGCATCCTGAAATATGAATGTTTGCCTTTTCCTTTTTTTGTTCTTGGCAGGGAAAAGAGTGGGATATGTTTGTAAATGTTCAGTGGTTTAAGATGAAGGCACCTCAATCAGAATGTCATGTCACAGAATTTGTTTGCTCTTGTCTTCTGTAATTTAATGTTTAAACCAGATCAAATTAAAACAAGAACAAAACCCAAAGGTGAATAAAAATGAAAGGAAGTGGCCAAGTAGAGGATTTCACAAAGATGTTTGTTTGCACAGCAAACAGTATTGCTTTGAGCTAAATCATTTTCACAAGTAAGGCATGTTCAATGTATGCAGAGTGGTGAAGAGCAGTGCTTCTGAACAATAGAGGCAATGTTTATGAACAAGAAGCTTATTCCTAAACAGAAATATATATTTGTATTTTTTCAGCCACAAAAGTTGAATTGTGTACAAATAATATCAGATGCATTCAAAAATATTCCTTATACTTGTGCAGACACTTGAGATCCTTTTGCAAATGTGGCTCAGATGATTTACTTTAAAATTTAATTCACTTTACATGATATTTAGAGGAAACAGCCACTGTTTCCTACTCTCCAAGTCAGCAAAAGAACATCCTCATGTATATTGCTTGCTATATACAACAGTACTAGTTTAGAGGTCTACTGTTAAGGGCTTTGCTCTGAATATTTCTCCCTGAAAACACTTAAGGCACATCCATAGGAGGATTTAAACTTTTCAGACTGCATACCTATACCATATACACTATGTATTTATGTGATATTAAACCAGAAGTCCTAGTACCTCTACTTTGTATTGCGTTTTTCAGTTTCTCATACTATCACTTATATTTGATTTCTTAATCTTTCACAGGTCAAGTAACTACAGCAGAAGATCTCCCGACTTGCCTTTTATTGCTGTACAAGTATGAGTTTCCCTAGGCAGTCTTTCCTTGATGAACTTCCTATTGCTATTGATAGGGACAGAAATGCATTGTTGTGAAAACATGAGCCTGAAATGGGAAATATCTTACAACAAAACATTGCTGGCTAACATCACCCCAAGGAGCATATCACAAAGCTGACAGGGGTAAAGACTGTTCCAAGTCCATCTGTCAAGAAAGAGCTGAAATTTTGGAAATATATTCTTACAGACCTTTAGAACAAACAGAAGAACAGCATTTGCATTAAAAGCACATTTAAACCATATAAAGTACTGTAAATAATATAAAAAAAAATCCAAGACACAGCAGTTACAGATTACCAAAGGGAGAGACAGTTGAAAAGCAAAAGTTTTTGTTTGTTCTTTTTTTTTTTCTTGGCAATAGCAGCATTTTGGCACAAAGGCAAATGCAGAAGATGAAAAACAGGCAGACAAGGTACAGAGAAAGTTACAGAATCTACCACAAGCATGCCACAATTCAGAGGGACCACAAGCACAGTGAGAGCTGTCCCCAACTTCCCTTTCCCAGAGAGAATGGCAGCCACCGCCCAAAAGCTTGTTGCCACTTCCCACACCAAAGGGTTCCAGGAGCCACCTTGGCCACAACCTCCCTGGGAGCTTCCCCTGTAACCAGGGAATCCCTCCCCAAAAAAAGCCCCAAAAAGGGGGATTCCAGCTGACTGCTGAACAAGCCTCAACCTGCTGATCACGAGTCAGTGTGACAATGATGAAAACAGTGCCCTGCAGCTATCGCTGCACAAGGGACAGACAGAGTGCCCCAAATGCCAGCCAGGACTGTGGCCACCCAGGGAGGGACTGACACCCTTAGCAAAGTTAATACATGCCAACCAGGTTAGTGACACAGCACAAGAAAGGGCCTCTTGTGACCAACCTCTCCTCTTCTGACTCAACCTGCTGAGTTTTGTGGTTGAGTATATTTTAAGCATTAAGCTGGCTAAAAAAGTTTTGGTGGTAGAGCAAAGGGGGCAGCGAATGTAGGGAGAAAACCCATGCAATTTACATCCATTTGGGGTTTCATGACAACTAAAAAGCAGGCCTTGCATGAGTCACCATAAAGCTCCCTGAAACAAGCACTTGTGGTAACTCAGGGCTGAATTTAATTCTCAGGTATAAAATTTGGAAACAGCTGGCTTTTTATATATTCCACAATGGATGTTACTGCTGTACACCTTCCCTTTGCCTTCTAAGGTATCTTTACATCTCCACCAAATACCAAACCTGAGCATGTTACACACTTTACTGCTTTTAATTAATCCTTTTAAGGGCAACTTACACTCGACACCAAGATCTACCTCACTACTGAGGATTACCTCAGACCTCAAGGCCTGAAATTGCTATTGCCAAACTCCATTTGGTGGCACTTGCCTTAAAGGAAGTAGAACACTTTCAGATGTCTGACCTGTACTAGGTGAGTCACCAGATGGGTGAAGTGGAGGCTTGGAAACAGAGCTCTGCCTCTGTCTCCCTCTCAGACACGTTTTTGCTTGAGGTATTTGTCTAGTCTACAGTGAGAGCTTGCAAGAAAGCATATACACAAATAGTTTAAACTCAGGAGTTACACTGAGATGTAATCTTACAGGAATCATGTCCTGTTCTTCCACTGTATAGGTAAGCTTGGTAATTCAAAAAGGTTTGTTTTGTTTTTCCAAATCATAAATTAATGTAAAACCCATCACAGGTTTCCTGATCTACCCACCCAGCAAGAGCAGGAGCTGAAGGGAGGTACCTATAGGACATGACTGCTACATGAGTTCTCTAACAGAGAACTGACCTGCCTTTAATGCCACTGTGGCTTATTCTTAAAGTACATCCCATTTAGCTTCCTCCTGCTTCTTAACCATTGCTAAGTCAGTAGTTCCAAGATATACTTAAATCATCCTGCACAAAGAAAACAAAACTCAGCCACTAAGGGTGTTTCTTTAGCACAGCAGAGGCACTGCTCACCTCTCTTAACACCAAATGTACTTCTGCCATGCACACACAAGAACACACCACGACACACTGCCTGAAAGGTCACCCAGCTAAGCTGAGCACGTGCTGATGCACTTTGGGCACTGCAAGAGGCAAAGCTTTAAAAGCTCCAAAAGCTCTAAATATTATGCTACAGTTACACACTGCCTTAAACAAGCAGAAAGCAAACACAGGGAGCCCTAGATTTCAAGTTTTGCCATTAGACAAAATGGTGTCTGTTCCATCTTACTCCTCTGAAAGTACTGCAGTGCTGCTACAGGATTGTGCCACCACTACAGAAGGACACATTTGATTTATAGCTGACTTTTATCTGGTTTACAGAGGTTTATCACAAACTGTGCCCTATTGTTTGCTCTACTTAAGTGATCATTTAGGTGCTACTTGCTGAATGTTCCTTTGCAAAAGCAATTCAATTTGATTTGTTGGAAGGACTAAATCAAAGGAGGTTTTCTGCCAGCAGTTGCTGTAATAAACTAATTGATAAATGTAACTAAAAT
Organism: Erpornis zantholeuca; assembly: GCA_013400515.1. Taxonomy (NCBI): domain Eukaryota; kingdom Metazoa; phylum Chordata; class Aves; order Passeriformes; family Timaliidae; genus Erpornis; species Erpornis zantholeuca. The sequence continues at coordinate 965,519 of VZTN01013902.1, read as the reverse complement.
CTCCTCTTTCCAATTCTCACCACCTACAGCTTCACTCCATAAAATACATTATTCTTACATCAGTTGCCTGTACATCAGTGAATATTTTTTCTATTCTTCTTTAAGAATATGCTCCAAACTACAAAAAATAAAGTTTTTTCACTTCCAGAGAAAGCAATTTTAAATCTATCCAGTAATGCAAAAAATTCTGTAGTTAACACATCTGTCCATAGCATTTTGCAAATATCATTCTTCCCTACCTTTTTCCCTTTTCTCACTTTTGCCATGTGGAAATTATACACACACAAGAGGAAATCTTGAAAGTAACTACACTCCAAGAATCAATTGCACGCACTAAGAATAAATTTCTGTCAGATTGCATTCAGCTACAATCTTAGAAACACTTGTAGAATAATATAAAGTCAAAGAACACCAGGATTTTTATTTCCTCCTGTGTTGCCAAGGTCTTCTCAACTGGCACTATGAAAACATTCTTTTCTCAAAGTATTGCTCTAAGTACGTTCTCCTTCTAAAAGCAGCTGACTTATTTTATCCATAGTCTTCTGGAGCAAGTACTAGAAATTAATATTTCTTCCTTTTTCTGACATCACGAAATGAGCACTTGGGGGCTGGGCAAACGAGCGTTTGTAGCACAGACACTTCTCTCGTGTTAGAAGGAATTAGAATTTCAAGTTAAAAGGAAAAACTACATCACAGTGAGGCACACACATTCACCACCCCATTTCCAAAGCCACGGCCAGGAGTAGCACAGATGCTGGCAGAGGGAAGAGCAACCTTCCAGCACCACGAAATTCAAGGGGTTTAAGGAATCCAATCCCATTAGCTGTCAGACACCCAGAATTCCAAAGGAGACACGATCCAAAGATAATGGGATCTTTACCATTCAAGTACCAGATTAATGAAGAGAAGCTTGGGAGAAGGAGAAACCACACCCAGAATTCAGGAAAACACAGAAATCCAGTTTGTGAGCTATTCCAGTGCTTCAGAAAAACTTTTAATTCCACTAACATTGAGCTGCATACATTACAGGGCTCTTTATCTGGGCTGACTCAGAGGAGAGACCCTCAACTGAACATCTGTGTTTTCCTGGAATTCTTTCAAATAATGTCCTTGAAAGAACTGAGAACATCTAGGCCCCAAAGCCACAGTGCAAAATAATATATTGAGATTTCCACGTAACACACAAAATTCACATGGCACCGCAAAAACCAAACGAGTTACACAGCTCAGAGTTGGGTCACATTTAATTCTTACTGGTCAGCAGGCTGCCCACAGAATTCCCCTAGGATCTGCCCCAGCACTTCTGACTGGACATAGAGAAAGGGAACCCCAAATGCCAGCAGCTGACACATGAAAAAGGAGTCCAGAGGGTTCTGGGCTACGTGGTGCCCAATGGAGGAGACTGTGCTGTGCAGGCGCTGGCTCACCACCCTAACTCTGCCCACGAGGCTGAGGGAGTACTGCACCACCCTGCTAAAGAAGGAAGCAGAGCTACCTGGGGCCCTCTCTGCCGAGGCGGGGATGCTGTTGGCCCGTCCGCTCCCATCGCTGGCCATGGCGTCCTGCAGAGCTCCCTTGGTGTCCTGCAAGAACGTGGGGAAGGTTAAATTCATGTTCAAGGGTGAAATTGCTGTATGTACTGAACGTGGTGAACTAGGAATCCAGCTTGCAATTGAGATACCCCTGTAACCTTACATAAGGTAAGGGCTGAAAAACAGGCACGTTCTTTATTGATTTGAGGCTTTATTAAAGCTCTGAAAAACAAACTAGATATCCAAGAAAGTCACAGCAGTAACATCGCTGTAGTCTGCTCCTCTGGGAAATAAAACAGGTGCCATTTTTAGTCCTTAGTTTTGGCACATATTGGGATGGATCCATTATCCTTCCAAAAAGGAGCACAGCTTCAGCTTGCAGTAATAAAACCTGAGAACCAGGCTGAAGGACAGGCAACACTGCTAGCACAAAGGAAAATATAATTGAAGGGAGAAGGGCAGTTTGCAGCATGCAAGCTTAACAGAACTTAAGAAACCAGCATGTAGCTTGCTCAGTGTATGCAAAAACACTGAAAAGGGGCTTGAGGAGAAAAATTAGGTGCCTTGGATTGTAATGACAAAAGCTGAGGGACTTTTCTGTACTACACAGTGTCTCTTCATCCTGGATTTACAGCACAAATGCTTCTATTATGATAGTATAGGAAAGGGAATATTCTGTGTTTTCATGCAGGTTCCTGTTAACACACAGCAAACCTTCAGAAATGAAGGCATGTGATCTTCGTAGCTTATGCAAGTGGAGTAGAACTTTATGTTTCAAAGAAAATGCAAACAATTTGTTTCATCTTAAGTAAAACCATGGAGAAACAAAGCAAAACAAGAACTGGTAATATTACTCATTTAGTCTCAGCATGGACTGAAAAAGTATTTCAGCTGACAAGAAAAACAAATCAAAATTTCTGTTTTGAATAGGATAGCAAATTATTTTATAATAAGCACTATGAAAAGAGTAATACTAAGAAGAGGAATTGCTTTTAAATAAAATTTGGTTGAACTGCAAGCTTTCATGATATATAAAGCAACTAAATGCAGTCTGAATTTTTCTCCTTTCTGAAAAAACCTGAACCATCACAGATGCTTTCTCAATGTTAAGAATCAAAATCTATTAAAGCAGCACATTAGATGAAAATAATGAGTTACCTTTCCTGACAGAGGACCCACTGCTGGCCTCTTCCTCTGAGCATAACCAGAGACTCGGTAACAGTAGTGAGGTTTACAGTAGAATTTACCTGCAGATAAAACACAAATGATGGTCAGCAACAGGAGCACAGGAATTTAGTATAATATAAACATCCATCTCACTGCAACTTATTTTCTGCTGCCACTCCCGTTGCTCCCTGTAATTTCTTCACCATATGCAGAGGCAAATGCTGGCTGAAGTTTTAGCTCCAGCCCTGCTCTCTCCCCTCATAACTAGCCTCCTTTCCATTGGGTGCCTGACAGCCATTTAGTTGAAAATCCGATCAAACACCAAAGCAAAGCTGTGAGGCTTGTGTGGTATCACATGCTAACAATGCGGCAGTGTGTGAGGAACAAAGGAATCATCACATGAAAAGCTGGCAGAAGCACTTTTGGAAAAAGCAAGAATGAATACAACCAGCAGAGGAAAAGTGGGAGAGGACAGTGTTAACTCCCAAAGAACCATCTCTCAAAATGCACAGTGGCTACTTGTAGAAAGGACAATGATTCATTTTCACAAATAAGACCTTTTGTGATCCTGCTGGTTTTACTAACACCCCAGAGAGGTTTTTCACTGCTATCTGAGCACTGTCAGGAAGACAAAGCAGCATTTCCAATACCCTAATACAAATACTACTAGTACTAAAAAAAGCAGCATACTGATGCCTCATAATTATCTTCCATTGTACCTTTGTCAGTGTATCCTGCTTGGCATATGCAGCCCATAGCACCCTCCACTGCTAACCCATTCCTAGAGCTTTGCTAATGCATTCCCAACATATATTCTGGCCTCCAGTTTCTCTGTGCTGGTATTTGCACAGTGCTTTACGATGGAAAAGTGACAAACATCTTTCCAGAAATCTTTTCTTCAGTAAGCATTTCTTAATATTTACTCTTACCAAAAGCTGCTTTTTGAGATTGTCTCAAATGAGCAACAACTGAAAAGTTCTTACATAAAAATTCTCAGACTTTGAAGCCTAAAACCAGACACCGACTGCAGAAGGCTGCAGAATGCTTATCAGCCCAAACAGCTAGATGAACAGCAACAATGTGTGCATAGCTTTATTGTTTTCCTCTCAAAGAAAACTCAGAATGAAATATAAACAATGTTTTCACATCGATTACATTAGATAGGATACCAGAGATTTCTGTTTACCCCTATCTGCTTCATATACACACACCATTGTTAGGCATGTAATACCTCAGAATCAATGCTATGAGCCTGATGAAACTCCAAGCTTTTTTATGTTTGCTTCACTGAGAACTCTCTGGCCATAACTGCACACACAAAAGCTTCCTTGCAGAGGGAATCACTAAAAATCTGGTGGTAAAAACTGTTTCAGCCCATTCAGCTGACAGAGGAGCTCAGTCTGTTGCTGCTTAACATACAATCAGATACTCACTTGTGGATGCCCAAAGTAACAGCAGTGCTCAAAAAATGCTTTTCCCCAACTTCGATTTCTGACAAAGATGTTACTTTTATATGTTGATTTCAAAATTACCACTGGCCCCTTTAAACTTGCATGCCAAGTCTGCTGTCCTTCTGGACAAGCAATAAAGGGGTTTCTATTCCTCACTGGGAGTCTGGTTTGATGAGTCTCAGTTTCCTCAGCTCTTCACAACCCAGCAAGTCCATTACTTAAAGTCATTCTATAATGCATCATGAATACACAGTTTTAGTTCTTTTTGCCCCTTAACCCAGATGGTGTTTCCACAGCCATTTTTCTACCCAGTATATGCTAAAAGATTCTTCCTAGTTACACACAGTGGATACCTATCAATTTCAACCTGCAGTAGAATATCTTGGAGTGTCATCAATTTAGAATTATTACTTCATCTTTGCCTCAGTGGAGAAAACTACTGGTACTAACACTTTTTCCCTGTTATTTTGTTTTCTACACAATCATGTCTGAAATAGAATCCTTTGCACCTAACTTGTTGCTACTTTCACACCATTTTGCACTTATTTTCCTACAAAGATTGGATTGAAGATAGGCAGCTAGGGAAGAAAATTAATGCATACCCATTGATGTGAATCAACATTTATCTGAAATAGTTTCTCACACATTTTCTTCAGAAACTGTGACGTTTTTGTGAATCACTGCTCAAGCAAAGATTGCAATACAAAGCTACTCTTAGAAGGAGATCACTTTTCACAAGTGATGGATGATCTTAAATTATTATTTCAATATGCACACTTTGTTGATAAATTGAGTTTTACCTGCTGCCTGGTTTCTCAGACTTGTAGGGTATATCTGAAGCTTCCCTTAATTCTTAGCATGTTAGATGCTGTTAATTGAGGCATCAGCAAGTTTTGTAATCATATTCTTTCCTCCTTAGTCTACCAGATACAGAAAATGAGTCATTACTGAATCTTCAGTAACTACTGGAACAACACTCTAGCACTAGCTTACCTCTACTCAACTTTGATGTTCCATTTTTTCTATATAAACAGAACTTAGCTTGTCATGACTTATTATCACCGCCCCGATTAAAAAGTTCCTATTATACTACATCTAAAATAAACCAACAGAGTTGGACAGTTGTGGTACTTTCAAGAAGAAAAAACTGACCACATTGCTCTCCAGCTCATTATTTTCTCTTAAGTGGTATTATGCACTCAGGAGTTTTATTTAAATACTGTCAGATGAGGAGAGTAAAAGGTCTAGCCCCCAAACACAGCCTGTAAAGCTTTTTAAAACCTCTGGCTACTATTTGTTCCCCTGCATTCTAGCAGCTGTTATGATGATATTGATGCCTTAGGTTTTAACTTTCATATTTTTCAAATCCTGCACTGCCCAGTGTAACTCTAAAGTTTCCTGTAGCTTGTTAAGTGCTGTTCTTTTATGCTGAGATAGACAACGAAATCACTTTAGCCTGCTCTCCAAGGACACCCAGACCAGGAACTGTAAGCCTTCATCTTGGGGAGAGGGGGGCAAACTTGGGCAAATTCCATCCTTGCCTGGCTTCTGCTTGGGGAATTGATGCTGCTATCAAAGTGGGAAGAACTCGTGAGCTGTCATTGTCTATTTTGGGATGCACTGAGGCAGGATTCTCTGGAGCCCAGAAGTGTACATCTGAAGGCCTTTCAAACAAATACCACCTTTTTTTCTTTATTCCTGTCTAGTCTCTGTTTCTAGGTAGCCATTTAATGCATCAATATTAATTCCTACGAGCTCAGCTGCTTTGCTGCTGACAACGACCTGGCCATTGCAAACCCACGAAGTTCCAACACTTTGAGAGATGGCGCCTTAGGAATGGAAGTCACTCTCCTCCCTAACTCACCAAATACTTTTTAAGCAGCAGAGGAGCTCCCAGGACAGTGAAGAGCCCTGTGAGCAGAAGGCTGTTTCCCTTACCGTCCTCGATGTCGTAGGCGTAGGACGAGAGGCGCAGGGTGGTGGCGCAGTACTCGCACTTGAAGCAGCTGCGGTGGAAGAACTTGCCCTCAGCACTGAGCCTCTCCATGACGTAGACCCGCTTGCGGCAGAAGTAGCACACGTCGCTGCCTCCCAGGTTCTGGGGGAACTCCTTCTTGAGGGAGCCCTGGATGGAAACAAGGATGGCTGAGTTGGTGCCCAGCCTCACCGCGGTCACACCGCCAGGTTTTCTCTTCGTTTACGTGGATACAGGAGCACCTGGATGCTGCAGCTCCCAGACACAGCTCACGGTTTTAACCAGGACACCAAAAACTAACCTCGTTGTCCAGGAAAAAGGGTCCTAGGAGGCCATGCCTACATGTATCAGGAGCAAAACAAGTTCTGGGTAGATGAGTGGACACCAGTACTATTAATGATGACCCTGAAATCACTGACTTAAGGAGGCACATGAAGAAAGGCAAAACCATTAGAACACCCTCAAGCAGCAATCCTTAGACCTACACTATCAAAACCAGTGTCTCCTCCAGAAAGCAGCGGTGCAGAAGTGTTACGAACAGTTTCTCAGTTAAACACGCACAACCTTTGGACGCTGGCATTAAGATTAAAATAATCTGGCAAAGAAAATGAGGACAAGAGTGAGGGTGGATGGAGGAAGGGAAACAAAAAATCTCTCACAAAGCTACGACAGGTTCCATCAGTGGTGTAAACAAGTGGACACTCACAAAACTTCAGATCTACAGGACATCTAATCACAAACACATGCCATCTCCACCACATCGTCTTACCAGTTCCTTCTTGTCTAGAAGGGTTTTGGGCTGCTCTTTCCTTTGAAGCTGATTGGCTATCTGCTCAGCCAATGAGCTCACTCCGCCTGTGTACATCTTTATATACTTCTACCAGATGGGTTGAATAAAACAAGAGTGATGTGAGAAAAGAAAAAAAGAATCAAATTAAAAAAAATAACTAGAATGATGAGAGGTAAGGTGGTGAAAAGGTGCAAAGAGGTCAAATCATGCCAAGACAGTGGACAACATGACGTGACAAGTAGTAATAGCAAAGCCAGTGTCACCAGAAATCACCAATACAGTCCAGGATCACCTGTAGGAATGGACAGGGAGGCTTGCATTTTGCATTTTTTAAGTGTCCTAGAAATACTATGATGATGAAGGGAGCAGACCTTGTTTTCACCTGTGGGGTATTTTGCCCCTGGAAACCTGAGTATAAATACTTCTAAAAGATGAGGCTAAATATAGGTTAAGATTTTAGGCTCCAGGTAAAACTCAAAGATCTTTCAGAAGGCATGTTACTGAGTCTAATGCAACATGCTGATTACAACAGTGTATTTGTATGCTTTGCACCTGGAAAGAATTAATTTACAGAGCATTCACAAAACAGGGAGAAGTCCTTAACTCGAGAACTCACAGTGATTCAAAAATATTGATTCTTCCAGTGCTAAAAATACACAGAGGCTTATATGGAAAAAGATGGAAGAGCCTCATCCAATGCATTAAAGCCATACCTGCATACATGTGGAACATATATTTGTTCAACCCTGAACACAGCTTTACGACTTGGCTTTTCCCCATCATGGGCACAGACTGACTCCATAACTGTGGATATCTAAAAACCCTCTGGTATTTTCAGCAGCGTAGGCACACTGGCTGTTACCTCAGATGGTACCAAATGAGTGTCTGCAAGCCAAGTTCAATCACTGCAGGAGCGGGGGAAGTGTTTTTCACGGGAAACACGACCGTTGGCAATAATTAGGTGGTTAAGAAAATGAGGTGGTTACATCCATGTTAGCTCAATCACACTGCAAACGCCATGGACTGCACGAGGAGCAGCAAAGAGCACGCCAAGCAACTTCCCTTTTCCAGACTAAGCAGCATTAGGAATGTTTCTAGCTGGAGCCTTAGCTAATACAGGATCAGAGAGCCACTCAGCTTCTAGCAAGTGTGAAATGCCAAGGATAACAAAAGGAAAGGACTACAACTGTATCTTAAAAGCCCCCTTTACTTTATAGCAGAACTTGCTTGAAGCACAGTAGTGATTTCCCACAACTAATAACTAATTTAAAGTGTGGTTATTAGCCTTTTAGGAATGTTTAAAACCTTCACAAGTTCAGACACGAGAACAGCAGGAAGCATCACGAAAACTGAAATTCACCACAGAATGGGTACTTCTTTGGGAAAAAAGATTATAAAAATGGAGTGCTCAGCCAGAGATTACTGCTGCTGTCACTACAGTCCTAATTCCTTAAGCTCTTTGTCACTGCAGTAATGAGGGTTTATTTCTACCAAGAATTTATACCTGCCTACTGATTCCATTCCCAGAGGCAGAGCACTTGCAGTACTTATATGCAAGAAATAACAAATGATTTGTCTTTCTGAGTTTTCCAGGTTCCATGTGTGCACATACATATGTGCAGAGCTGCTTTTCAATGACATATATCTTGTCAAACATTACATTTAAAGTAGTGCTCACTTCTAAAATTTTCTTCAGCATCAATTTTTAATTGGCAATCATAATAATTTGGCCAAGAGTTTTCCATTTCCTCTGAATGATCAGAGACCTTTGATGCTTTTTAAGTTTTCTTAATAGTGAAATCAAGCACTTCCATGGGAAAATCTTCCTTATAGCTGAACCAGGTTCCCCCAATCAAGTTTTGATTCCACACCTTCAACTGCAGATCCTTCAGGATGTTTAAATTTCTACCAGCACATATGAAATTTTGTGCTCAAAAAATGAATATATTAACTCACAGTACCTTAGACTATTTGGTGTGAGAAAGTTACTTTCTGAATTTTTCATTTGGGGTTGTATGTTTCTGTTTTGTTTTGCTTCTTGACTTCATATCACATCTGGCCTAATTATGAGTATTAAGTGAAGCCTTTTATCTTTCTTCCCATGGTCAAAAGTCTTCAAGACATAAAATATTCTGCAACATTTTCAAGAGGAGGCCAAGAACTCACTCCAGCTTATGCCAAATCAAGTTCCTGCTATTTATGTAGGACAACTGTAACTAGTTCAAATTCTCAGTGATTTTTCAAAAAGCCAAAGTACTATTTATTTCACACTCTCCATTAACCATGTATACACAAACACATTCCATTGTTTGGCCCAAAACTTCAACAAAAGCAGCAAGCAAAACCAGAAAGCTTCACTGCAAAGCCACAAGGACCACCAGTGCTCAAAACCCCTGGTTGGAGTGTGAGATGCACCACAAACTTCTCATGGACAGGGAGTGTTAAAAACATTGAGTTTCAAACTGCTTTACTGGCTGACAACAGCGGAGCTGTGCCAGGCACAGGCTGCCTCTGGCTTCTCACATGTGCATGGATATGCACAGAGGTTCTGCAGGTGAAGCAGTGCCAGCCTGGCAGTGCCCGTGGGGTGTCCTTGGCAAGCAAAGGCAGCTGAGTGCACCTGGAGCGCTCAGGTGAGGGCTACCTGTCGGAGAGAGTCGGATGAGGGTGAGGAAGGGCGATTGGAAGAGCGGAGGCTAAGGGAGAGCTCCCACTGGTCAACAAAGAATCGGCGAGACGGTTCAGTCTCGGGCTAGAACATAAAATAAACAGCAGCACAATCATACATGTTCTCTTCTAAGAGAGAATTAAAAAAAAACCCAACCCAGGCCTTTCTGGCTACCAGCAAGAAGAATTTTTTAAAGACTCTCACAGGAAAACTTAGAGAAAAATACCCAGTGTCTCTTTCCTTTCTCCCTAGCGAGGCAGAGCAGTTATTCTTAATTTGCTCTTTATTAGGTTTTACATTATTTAGGACCATTTGGAAGCAGTTACCTACTTCTACAGATGTCCAACCTCCTGTAACCCAACCAACTAAGCCACTGGCAAAGACCCCAAATCAATTTCCTCTGCTCCTTCTGTATCTCCCATCATTCTCTATTCCTGGCTCAAGGCACTAAGATCATCTTTCAGACCATGTGAGATCTCTTCTACATTTTAACTGTATAAACCAAAAGTCTGCTCTCCTGGGGGATAGAAGAGAAAGAAGTTAGCTTGTATGTATTTCCAGTAATTAACAGCAAATTTCCAACCTAAAGTTTACTGTAAGCAGATTAGAAACACTGAACCAAAAAAGAATGAATCAATATAAAATAATCTCCTGATCTTGATTATCAAATGGCAAAGATTAAATCGCAGACTGCGAACTCGCCTCCTTCTGAAACTGGTTCCTCACAGGAGGACTCAAAATTTGGTCTTCTAATACACCCTTGTCATTATCTCTATGGATATGCCCATCCCCCAGAAATACTTCATATAAATAGGAAAAAAACAAAACTTGCAAGTATCAGACAAACAGCACTGGCAGAAATTGTGCATTCCTATAAATTACAGTCTGTTAAGAAAAAAATATGCACATTACAAATAACTAGCTTTCTTTGAAAAATAAATTATGGTTTTAGTCATAAAAAGGGAAACTAAATGTCATGTAACTGCATGACCCGTGAAAATAGCTACTTCTAGCCACTTGGAATGGGCTAACCTCAAGATTATATTTACTGAGCAAAATGCGAAAGAGCTTGGCTTTCCCAGCTTCCCCAATTTATGGAAATATAATTGTCCATACAAAAATATTCTGTACACCAACATTTAATCAAGTTTCTTCTCTGAAAATGTCTTACTTTGCTAAGCCTTCTCTCTCTATTTTTCTCGTTTTCTTCTCTTAAATCCCACATCATAATCCATCATTGCTTACAGTGTTCCAACATCTGTTTCCTCTTTTCCTCTCTGCCCTACCCACTTTATGCTTTCCTCTACTTTGTGCTCTCAGTTTCCCCTCCTTTTCAGACAACTTCAAAAATAATTTCTATATTTGCATTGCAACACTGTAATCTTTTACACCCTCAGAGGGAACTTAATATTTCCAGAGAGCACCACAAAAGGTAGGAGCAACATGTTTTGGTCTAGACCTTCATTTCTGTATCATCATCATTTCAACTGAATAAGGAAATGCACATGAGCATTGTGGAGCATGTTTGAGATATTAAGTCATGGCACCCATTAACAAAGAGGTGCCACTATGTTTAAAGTGGTTTTCTTATTCACACCTTCATAGCTTACCCCCAGAATTTCAAAATTAGCCAAAGGTTTGCTGTTCCTTCTTGTAAAACACCTTCTGTGATTTTAACCATCAGAAAAAGATGGCATCTCAAAAAGCCCCAGCAATGGGAAGTGACCTAGATGTCACAAAGTTCTTTTTAGTAGGGCTTGCAAAAGTTATGCCCATCAGCAAAAGTTCTGGGACTGTTTATGCTGCAGCTCAAGAAGGCAGCTTGATTTGGGATGGTTAACTCAAACCAGTAAGTTATGACAAGAATCACTTCTGTAGATGGTGCTTTCCAAAAAGCACTCTGCAGTTTGCCAAGCACTGCTGAAGATAACTGAAAACAGAGATAGGGGTGAGCAACCAAAGAAACCACAGCTCCAACTGGCATGCTCCCATATCCCAAAGACAACAGACTGCAGAGAAAATGAAGCACAAAACCAAAAGTGTACACCAGAATCAAAGACAATCTGCACAAACTGCCAGCTCTACCATTGGAAACAACTCCACAGGAAGCATGGACACAGGAGTAGTGCTACAGAGCCAGGAATTACGCTTGGAAAATGTGAATATTCTTGCTTCTAGAGGCAAGTAGAATTTGTGAGCAACTGACTGCTAAATGACCACTGTGAGACAACTTGATTCAGAACCCAGTTGGTTTTCAGCATTTACTCTGAAAAGTAAAGAGGCTGCTTTTTACTTCACTGTTTATTTTTTGTTTTGAGGAACAGAAAGGGTCGCTCATCAAACAAGAACACAGCTAAGAGCTGGCAAGTCGAATAAAGAGACTACATGAAACAGTCCTGACAGTTGTTTTAACCACATGACTGCAGAGCAGTGGCCATCATATTTTGGTGATTTTTTTTTCTCTCTCTGACCCCAGATTTCACCTGTACCCAGAATCCCACTGCTGCAGGACCCCAGATAGGCAGGGCTGTAGTCACCTGATGCCTCAGTGCACGTCTGGACTCCAGGAGGGCAGCCAGCTGACATGCCCTTTGCTCAACATTCATGGGCACTTGGTCATGAGAAAATAAACGAGGAGATCTCTGCGAGACGAGGAAGGAGGCAGGAAGTGAACAAAACCAGCACAAAAAGGAACAGACACCAAAATGCCAGTCAAAAGGCATTTACATGCACAACAGTAACAGAAGCTCTCATGTGAGGACTGGGGTTTTTTTCCCCAGTATCTACTGTTCTAATGAAGTGCTACATTTTGACCCTCAAGGGCAAGAAAAAACAGTTGAATTAATTGTTATTCACAACTCTCCCTAGGAGTGCCGCAGCCAAAATCAAACAAGCACGGAGTCTCTCTCTCTGGCATTACCATCAAAAAATAATTTTAAAATGTGGCTTTATCATGCACAAAGAGCTTTATTTGGCAGTTTATTTCCTCATGGTTCTCCATTCTCAAGGATTTCCTTTAAATATCTAAACCTGTACTTCTTTGTTTCTTAGATTTTGTGTACAGAAACACATTTTAGAGTACTGTACTTCAGTTCTCATAAAGAATGAATTAATTTCTTAAAGATGATGGTATATGTGAAGTACTCTACATGCCAAAGAGAGCATGTTTAATGAGCCTGTCTAAATAAAGCAAAGAACAGTAAAATCAAACACTCACAGAAGCTGCCAGTTTTTCTTATGCAACTTCAGTGTCCTACTTGTTCTTATTGCACTACCATGTCAATACACCCCAGGCACAATATTTGACACCTCTGTTATTCTGGTCTTTCATATCAATGTTCCTAAACTGTTTTGTGGTGCACTTGGTGACATGAAAAAAGACCTGGCAGGTGGCCTGCTGTATAAAGCAGGAATATCACTGCACTATCACACAGCCTTCAGCTAATTTGTTTGTGTAGCACAAAAGTAAATGGACCAGGAACTACAAACACGTGCATCAAGAAATCTGAGGCTTGATCTGTCAAGAATGCCAGGGTGCTGCTCTGTATTGCTAATTGTCCTCCAATGCAGAACAGAAAATTGGGTTCACACCCAGTTTACAAGAAACACTTTGCCCATTCAGATGCATTAATAATACTCTCTACTTTCAAGCTGCTTTCTGTTCCACCTACTCCTTCCTACTAGATCATTTTCACTAAAACTGGGACCTATTATAAAGCTCTGGGCTTCTGTGTCATTGCAGACACGCGTATTCATTTTCTACTGCCTGTCAGAAAACATTCGGCCCACAAGAGGCTTTTGTTAGAACACATTCTGGAAGTTGCAACAGTTTTATTGCTGGCTCCCACTTATGACTTAATTCATTCAAAGCCTGTACTGGAATGTCAATTAATTTGTCAATATGAATTCAAATCAACCGGTCCTTTGGAGTGCCTATCTTTTCTTTTCCCAGGCTTCTGTATAATACTGAGCCATTCAGACAGACTGTTGAATATTTCATTGTTAAGATGGCTTCAAAGTCTCTACACTAAATAATGCCTCATCATTTTTCCTTTTACTTTGGCCTGTAGGAGGCAAGATGGAATGCCAGTTGCTTAACCATCCAGAAAGCAAGCAGTGAACACAATGCAACCACGTTCACATGAATTAGCACAAAACATAACTCTTCTTGTTCTGCTACAGCCACAGCATACTTCACTAAAGAGGTGTAAGAGAAAAAGAAGAATGAGAAGAGCTCAAGTGCTAGACCTAGGGCAAAATAAAAGCATATAGCAAACTGTTGATGAAGGCTTGTTATGCATTTATGTGGCTATCACACAGGAAGGATCACTCCTGACTGATTCCCAGCAGTTCCAGCGTGTTAACAGCAGCATTAGGACAAGTGTGCTCCACCACCCCCTATATTTGCCCTCTGGACTGCACACATCCACCACAGCTTTGTGTCATCAGCACCCATGCCATTTGTTCATGCTCTTTACCCTTTCCTGTCTGGGACTCTGCTCCCCACGATAGCCGGCACCAGGTTCCCTGAATCTCTGCAGGCAACAAATGATGAGCTTAAAAACAAATCACAGACCAACTTCCTACTCAGAACACACTTTATCAGATTTTTCTTATGATGCAGGCAGAAAAGAAGCCATAACAAGAGCAGTTTATTAAGAATATTCTAAAACTGGCAATAAGAAGTTGGCTCCTGTAGGGAATTTTTTTAAAAGTATATATTCATATTAGGTCAATGAACAACAATATAGTAGGACAATGTAATCAAATTAGTGCAATAAAGATGGTAAGACACTCATATAACTCATATGGTGATGTTAGTTCAAAGGAAGGAGATGGAAAGTTTAAAAGTAGTGGCAGAATAAATGCATTAGAAGAGTAGAATTATAGGTTTTAAAAGACATCAGTGTAACAAGGACATATATCCATCTGACTTGCTATGAGGCCTCAACCAAGACAAGTTCAGGGGAAAAAAAAATATCATTCCTAAGGAAAAAGAATGCCTCCAAAAGCAGATTACTCCACTGAGTGTAACATCAGTTCTGTAGCACAGAGGGTAAAAATTCCTGAGTTAAAAGAAGGAAGACTTCTACAGGACACAACATAGAAAATGGTTAAAATACACTTGGCAGTAGCTGGCTTTCATGACTGAACCAGGCAACCAAAAAGACACAGGACAAACAAACACTTGGAGAGGTGACAGAAGGAAAATAGAGAGCTACCAGATCCTTAGTGAGTAAAATTCTCTACATGGAAAATGAATCCCACACTGTAGATTAGAAAGTGAAGTTCAGCATTTAACTGCCTTAGTTTCTCTATCTGTAAACTTGGAGAAAAACCTTTCTTCTCTCATATAATGCATCCAACAAAATTTTCAAAGGATTTTGACACAAGGAAGACAGCTAGCTATCACATCTGCAGTTTAAATGCAGGTTTTGCTAATGAAAAGGGCTTTCCTCACCCATTCTGCATAGATGTCCACTCCTGTATCCTTCCTGCAAAGGATGCTGTTCACAGTGTGGCAGAAAACCAACCCCCTTTTTTGTTAGGACAGATTCAAATGGGATCAGCAGGCAGACCTGATCTATCTGTGACACCGCAGAGGCAGCAAAGAATATGTGTCCTGAAGGCTGACAATAATTACCAGATAAACTGCAGCATGTAATTACAATTCTAGAGATCACAAACTTTCCACCAAAGAATAAAACTTGTCTACTTTGCTAAAAGGTAATATTCCTTTACAGAGTTTACAGGTATACCAGAGCTCAGCAGAGAAACATGCTCCATCTCTGGGGAAATTTATTTGTACCATCCTTACATGATACCATGACAGCTCTATGGAACTCCAACTTTCAGGACCTCTAGCTCAGGATTGATCAAGAACTGGATTTGAAAGAAAGAAAATGAAACAAATAATTTTAAAGAATACAACTCAAAGAAACACAATGACAGTATACAAGAAGACAGAAATATTAAAGGATTTCAGGTAATATTTAACTGGGACAACAAATACAAGTGCACAAACATCTGGATGCACATTTACACACTGTGCTCAGCACAGCTCTCACTGCTCCAGGTTCAAAGGCAGACAGACTGAACACAAATGCTTGTGAGACAAGAGCCTGGTGTGGGAGAAACAGAAGGACCACAGTGGACACGTGCAGGCCACTACAACAGTCAAAAACCACTTCATAGAAGCAATCCTAAAAAAGTTACATGGATACAAGGGCAAATTTTCAGTCACACCTATTGAAATGAAGAGTGGAGATGGAACAAAGTTTAATTTTTTTGCCCTGCATTATTCCAAATATTTCATTTCTACTTTGCTGCATCTCAACACTGAGAAAGGCTACTGCAATTAAAAATTCACCTACAGCAAAATCTCAATTTCCAGTGCTGACTCTTCATGCTTCCAGTGAGCTAATGCTGCCCTATCTTCCTAACCTAAGAAGTTGAGAAAGCCCTATCAGCATCTGAAAGAAAGAAAATTGGAAATGTATTTGTAAATAGGCTATTTGCTAATTGATCTAGTCACTTGTACAAGCAGCAATGAAGAGAAAGGGACAGAGCATGCAGAGGGAATCACCTGCTGCCTGGGATACGGTGGAGAGGAAGATGGAGTGGAAGAAGAGAGCATGATCACTTTTTTGGGGCAGGTCCGAGAACGTTCCTTATGCCTCATCTTTTTTTAAAAACAGAAAAAGAAAAAAAAAATCATAATAATGGTAGAAAAGAGGTAACATTACCAGTGGTTTGGTGAGACAGGCCACAATGCAAGAACTGAGCCATGATCCTAAGCTCACACCTTTCTCAAACGAACTAAAGCCAGGGTATACCTGAAGCTGAGAGACCCAGGGTTTTATCCAGAGCCACAGGATCACATTGGACAGTCAACAAACACAGTCTTAAACCAATCAGCAATTTCAGAACAGCTTCTGAGTCAAGGTCTTGCAATCAGTTAAAGAACTTGGAACTCTCTATAGCACAACTGGACTGCTCTCTTTGCTTCATGAAAAATTACTTATTGCTGTGCCTTGCAATGCTTAAAAATATCCATCCTGTTGACCTAATTACTCTTGCTTGCAGCTCGTTAGTAATACAATTCAATGTTCTGTTCCCAGCTTCAGATCCTTCCTCTTTACCTTACAGATATTACACCATCTCAGGCAAGCTAAAATGTCCTATATTCTACTAGAACAGAAATCCAGCTGGTTTATAGATAAAATGTAGGTGTATCTAATAGTCTGGATATTACACAGTGCAGATACATGTCCTCAATTTAACACACCAGAAAACATGCCCTTCTACTGCTGTACCTCCTTATTGTGCACAGTCTTTTCTTCACCATTTCTTGTTAATTAATGTGTTTTCTGCCTGATTTTTCCTTTTCGAGTTCTCACCAGAGCATATCTGGAAATGCTTGCACTGGGAAAAAACAAAATGTTTTGTACCCAAAAGCCATTGTTAGATGTCTCCAAAAAACTGCATGTGGGTATAGAGATATTACAGATGTTTATTACTGCCCTTGCAGATGAGCTGGCACTAACATCTGTTTGGGTGCTCTCTTCCTTCTCAACAAAACAATCAAATAAATAATACACTCCTCTATCTCAAACAGATGCTACAAGCAGCTTAAACTAAAGCATATGACTTTGCACTGCAATGGATGAGGAACATTTATATGCTGTTTCAAAGGCTTAGCTATGAAGTCAGTAATTTCTAACTGAAAGCATGGCAACATTCTCAGCCATAGAGCTGCTCATGGATTTTCATCTGTCCAGGCCAAGTTTGCATTTCAAAGGTCAAAATTTTCACAAACTGGCTTATTTTTCCAAGGCAGATCTCAGAATACAATACTGTGTAAATGCATGAAGTGTGTGTTCAGTCAGTCCTCCAGCAGAATGTATTTCTGAGCATGCAAAGAAAAGGATGACTATAGGAAAGCAGAAACGAATCAAAAGATTTAAATAAAAAAATCTAAAGTAAAAAAGCAATATTTGCAGAAGTCATTGGTATTGTAAGTTCTCTCCTGTTGAGGTTGCAGCTCTTGCTGTCAGTGGTCATCTCAGTCACTGGTTATCTTCAAAAAACACCGTTCCAACAAAATGACTGCAAAGTTTGTACTACTGCACTTTATCACCCTCTAGGGAATGACCTCAAAAGAAGAAACAGCAGATCTCCAGAGGCAGAAAAGATGTGCACCAAAAGACAGGGGATCTCCATCTTACAACTATCTTGGTACACACCAAACAGGATTTAAGCTTGTGTATTACACACAAAAGCTGTTGCTGACAGGAGACCTATGGAATGATAGCAGAAGACTACTGAAGGCTATAAACTGAGAGTCTGGAAATCCAAGGCAAAATTCAGTTTAGAAGGCTTGTGTTTCACACCATGCCCAGTCAGATCCTCTTCTGGACAGACCATATGGCTTTGAACCGCTTTGTGATCCCAGATGAAATTCTCTTTCCCAAAAGCAGCCAGAATGGCTCAGAAAGCAAAAGAGCACATGATGGAAGATGTCCTTACACAAGCAGGCATTCGTTTGAGGAGACTCATCACCACACCATGAAACACAATCCAGCCTTTTTAGGTAGTATTACCATCATATAAGAAAAAAAAAATTACATTTCCACTGTGCACATACACTTCCCAATATCTCTGTGCATTAGTAGATGCTGCTGTGGTGCACCTAAGAACACAAAATCAATTTTGGCAACACAGGTCAACATCCTCAAAGTGTAACTCAATAAATCAAACTTTATAATCCAACTCACAAGGGATGCAGGCCACACAGACTGCTGTGAGGAGCAGACTGGTGAGGTTTTTAACCCCCTGGCTCTTTGGGAGGTATTGTCTTTCCATGAGAGGCAGCATTAAAGGTCTTGTGATGAAAGTAAAAGCTGCTTCAGAACAGATTCTGCCAGGATTTCACAGTTCCTAGGAATTCTGTCCTAGCAAGCCACCCCTACCCCACCTATACAACACACAGAGGTATCCTGCCTTACAAGCTCATGGAAACTACTCACTTTATACCTTAATTCAAGGGCAAAGAAAGATTCTAGATTTAAACTGGTAAGCAAGTACAGCTAAGGAACTCCACCTGACAGACATCAGCAGGCAATACCGCAAGGCAGATGCCAATTTCCCATCCAAACTGTGGGTCCAACCCAGACCATTTCCTTTACAACTCCTTCCCTTGCAACCACTCACATGCTTCTGCAGTGTTCTTTCCTCTTCCATGCAGTTTCCAAAAGACAGGAAGAACCAAACCTGTCAATAACTGCCTTTCTCCCAAAGAGAGGATCTTGACTTCGTTTTGCATGCTAGTAAGAACATTAGGCAACCTGTGGTTTCTCTTAGTAACACATGACCCCTTTGTCCCCTCAGGAGCTGTTTTGCTCCTCTTCAAAGCACTCTCCACTAGAAGATATTTGCTATGTGATACATTCAGTCAGTAGCAGAAGTTTTTGCTCATGAACTTCAACACCAGTGCCAAATGAGAAACCTTTCCAAAAGTTTCATGAACAGCTCTTTCTAGCAAACGTAAAGAATCCTCCCTAAAGAACTTGTAAAAAGCAATACTGATCCTTTACAGCATGTGCAGTGACAGGTACTGGTACTCAGCAGCACTTTCCTGGTGGCAGGTCCCCCAGGAATGAGCTATAAAGCCAGCATGCCCAATGTCACCAGTACCAGTCCAGTATCATCAAAAGGTGCAATCTTACAGCTTCCAGGTTCTGCCACAACCTGAAATCTCAGCAGCCAGCCAAGGTACTGCTACAGCAACAACTTCCTGCAGGAGGGGTTTCTGTCCAGGCTTGGCAAAGCTGGCTGCTTGGATCAGTGGTCTCAGCTGAGCACTGCTCAGTCAAGAATAAACAGCTCTGTGCACATCCATGGCTTTTGAATGAAGGCAACCCATGTTCTTCCCTTCCCAGGAAAACAGTAAGGAACCTTTGGAACAGGGACCCTTATCAGCTGGGGTTTTGAATCTGTATCCTGCAGATTTCACACCCTTGAGACCCAGTTTTATACTTCTTCATTACAAAGGCACTGCAAATCCTGCAAGAAATCTGGAACGAGGAATCAATCATCTTCTGTTGATGCAGTAAAGCCAATCAAGGAAAGATCAACTCCATGTATAATCTTGAGAGGGAAATCATCCACACAAGGCAATCATTGCCAGTGTTGAAAAAAATAATTTAAATCCTCTGAAAGTAAAACTGTTACAGAAAGATTTTTCAAAAATATGCCTTAAATTTCTTCCTATACAGAGATGCTATCAACATCAAGGGTGAGCAGAAGGATTTTTTCTTTTTTTCTTTTAAGATGTGTAGTGCAGGTATAAACAAGAACAACCACAAAAACAATAAACTGCTCTCTGGTGAGGAGAAAAACCCTCAATAAAAGCAGGAAATAAAACTTTGTCCTTTTTTTCTAACAAGGACAAAAAGATGACAACAAGAACTTTTGTGTTTCACTATAAAGGCTTAATTATAAAGCCTTCATAAAGTTTCAGTAACAGGTTCAAATATAAATCTCAAGGGTGCAGGAATGTGGTATTTTCCAAGTGCTAAAAAAAACCCCTTCATTTGTTTGAACAAAGAGACAGCCAGTGCAATTCAGTTTTCATTTCCCTAAGAGTAATATAAGCAGTGCTCATCAACTCACTTAATATGTACAGCTTTTTTGTATCAGGTTTTTTTTTCCCCTCATTGCTAAGTATTCTTGAGAAATAAAATTTGCCTTCATTGTGAAGGATGTGAAACCATCTCAAAGTGCTCATTAGCCTATAAAGAAGATTTTGATGAGACAAAAAGTAGAAGAACAAACACTGAGTCAGGAAACCAAAGCATCCTGACAGTCCTACTGACAATAAACTCCCCTGGGCTTAGGTCTTCTTCCTTGAAGAGAAATCATTTAGATCATGGCACCAGTCATGACATGCAGCATTAATTGTGCTGAATGCCTCAGACAGGAAGATCACCACGAATCCATATTCACCAAGAAAAGTGAATTTCCAAACCAGTGTCGTCTTCTTCCTCTTGACTCCGAAGTATGCTCTGATTAAACTACAGCCAGAAAGGAGATGTTTCTCCAAATTATGGCAGCAAAATACCTCTGAGCACTCTCAAAAACATGAGGAGGCCATGTGCACAGGGAAAGAGTGGAAGGAGGAAGCCAGGCAGATAAGTATCTCTAAATGCCTGAAAACATTGTCTGGCAGAAGCCTTAGCTTTGGAGAGTGCATGGCTGAAAGAAAAGCTGCAGCAATGAAAATGGGCCAGAATGTAGAAGAGAAAATAAAATTGGATACCTGCTGATTTTTCTGCTGTTGGTCCCTATTCTGAACCCCTCCGTGGAAGAAAACCTAAAATTTCCTGAATTCACAGTAACAAAGGAATCTGCAATGCAACAAGTGTGAGAAGTTGCCAAGGAAAGCTGCATGTGTCATTAAAGAAAGGGAAACCACAGTTAAGTCTCCTGCAAGTCCAGAACACCTAAGATTTCACACAGGAATAGCAAAACTGATAACCAATTTTACTGTTTATACCAAGGAAGAGCTTTAATGTCATAGACAGTATGACATCTTTCACCTCATGAGTCTCCATAATTGTTTACATGCTTCCTTTATTTCTTTCTAACAAAAGAATCTAGAAATTCTGCAAAAAATTTCTGCTGCAACATCCGTGAAAGTCTTGGTAAGTTGAAACTAGCATTAAAAGGGCAGGAAAAATTTGATGAAATACTTTTGAAGCATCAAACCATGCATCATTACCAAAAGGAGATGTTGACTTCATTAACCAAAAGTTATTTAGAATAATGGACTCAGACAAGGTGCTGGAAAAGAACTGGCTTAAAACCACAACAGTGAGAGCTGGTGTTGGGTGCAGGCAATGCATTGTAGTCAGAAAGAGTTTCTTTACCTGTTTCCACTGGGG
The DNA here is from genome assembly GCA_013400515.1 of Erpornis zantholeuca. Taxonomy (NCBI): domain Eukaryota; kingdom Metazoa; phylum Chordata; class Aves; order Passeriformes; family Timaliidae; genus Erpornis; species Erpornis zantholeuca. The sequence continues at coordinate 943,991 of VZTN01013902.1, read as the reverse complement.
TATGGGAGCAAGCCGGCCCTGCTCTCGTCTGCTGGATGGTTGGCTGTGAACACGTTCTTGGTAAGGCAGGACAGGTTGCTGCATGCAGGTTGTAGGGGAAGTGGGACCAAGGAGGAAAGATAAAACAGTGAAGGAAACTCAAAGAAAGCCATAGGAATGGAATACAGAGAAAGACAGACAAACATTTAAGGAAAAAAAAAATAGGGTAGGGGGGAATTCATTTAGCAAGTAAAATATAAAAAGGAAAAAAACATCCAAAAATGGGAAACTTCACAGATTTTTGGACCTTTCCTTTAATTTGATTGTTTCTTCAAATCATTGGCTGCATATTCCAGCCAATGTGCAGCAGCTGAAGAAACACTGGATTGGTAAAAGGTGGGATAAGACATCACCATTCTGATTATGCTACACTAATAATGCTGATGTGTAGTGTAGCATAGACAAACCTGACTTGGCTTTCAAGCAGCCAGGTCAGGTCCCACTCATGATGTGGCCATGGCAGCACAGAGCTTGGCACGAGCTGTGGAGATGGATTTATGCAGCAGAGCAAGGACTCTGGCACTTAAACCACACTGAGCCTCATCCTGCTGACACTGCACTGCCAGCAGCAGCTCCAAGTGACTCAATCTGACTTCAAAGACAGCTACTCTGCAGTGGCAGCAGTTCAGATACTGTCCTGGATAACAAACGAGCCTCACTTGGAATGACACAAACATCCTGATTGCCAAGGAACTCCCTGGCATTTAGCTGCTGCACACACATACATGTACAAAGCTTAATCACAGCTCACAAGAACAAACAGATGTAACCTGATATGAAAATGTTCAAATCAGAAATTAAATGATTGTTCTTAAACAGTATAAGCAGAACGTTCCTGGAAAGCTTTTAAAGAGCAATAGTAGTTATTATGAAGTTATAAAAGAAACTAAATTGCTGGTAATATGTTTGTGAAAGATTACATAATGAGGGCAATAACAGAGAAACAGGCTTTTTTTTAGGAAGTTCTTCTCCACCCTGTACTTGTAAATTTTAAGCTGTGGGTAAACTTCACTCTTCTCTAGGAGAGCCTTTGAAGTAGAAAAGCAACACTAGCATCCAGCCTTGAGGAATGCACATTTTCATTCATGGTTTTCCTCTACAATTCCAAAACAGAGGTGTTTATTTTCCATCTCCTACCTGTCTTCGTAAGTTTGAGGACGGCACTGGTGCATTCTCTTCAAACTTGGCCAGTAGCTGGGTTGCCATGGACTTGACTTTGTTCTGATTCCCAATGGCAGCATCAATTCTCCTCTCTGTCAGGGCACTCACCAGTGTGGGCCTTTCTTCTCTGTAGCTTCGTGGGAGGTCCTCCTAACAACCAGAAACATCAAAATTGAACAAGACACAGCCAGATCACCTTTTCCTTTCTACCCCACCCCCTTTGCTGTGAGAAGTTTCTTACACTGTAGATAACAAATCTCTTAGCCTCACTTGAAAGCTCAGATTATAATTTCCTTTGGCAAGTCATCAAACGTTCTGTTAAACTTTACTTATCTTTTCAACCTTATTTGATACACTTACCTACCAAAAAGACCTCAGCTGAGACACCCCTGTGAAGCCTTTGCCATAAACCAAAGGCCCATCTGCAAACAACAAACTCAAAGCACTGAATTTTAATTCACCTTTTAATTCACCTGTACCCATTTTGGCTACAAACACTGAATTTGAAGGACTGCCTTATGGGGCCCACTGGAAATGTGTGCTTTTTTCACAAACCAAGGCTAAAGTTTAAATATGCATCAAACTTCTGACAATACTGCATGACTTCACTAAAAAGTTTTGAGGTTAATGTCCTCATCAAAGCAGAGAAATTTGCAGCAAAAACAGAACATTGGGGAAATGCAACATTTCATTTGTTATGTAGTATTCTTTCACAAGCACCAGTAAAATATTTGCACTAAAGGCACCATCAAAATGTAACCTCTGATGAAGAATTAAATTTCATCTAAAAAATCTTATATAAACCCTGCCTGGATATAAAAAAATGAAAGAACTGAAGAGGGAACAAGGTACCTACCATTTATTTTGCTCCCTGACACCTCTCACGGTAATACTTACATCCTCAGATTGGCTGGTTTTTCTCCTCTTTCCTGCACCATCCAGTTCCTTTTCTTTTTTGTCCTGAAAACAGGAGTAGGGGAAAGAAAACAAAAATAACTCTCATACCTTTCTGGGCTAAGATAACTGCCATCAGTGCACTTAATCAGTTTAGTTGCAAAGCTTATTTAATTCTCTGTGCTCATTCTGCATTTGTTTAAAAAAAAGGTTTTTTTCCTAGATACTACTTCGGGGATTCTTACCTTCAATTGGACAATTCTTTAACACTTTCAAATCATTGAAAACTGAGCAAGAAGCTATGTTCCAAGAGAAAATAGATGCTCAAATACTACCAACAAGGGTAAGATTTTATACACTGCTGCGAGTCCATGCTACAGATGCAATTTTGCAGTTATAAAGGTCATGTATTGTCCCACACCAAGAGCTGGGGAACACCTGATCCTTGCAAACACACACTAACACCTGCACTTTTAGCAGCCTGGCCAGCAGCCTGCCAGGCACAAGAGCTCCCAGGAGGGTGCCTGCTTACCTTGGGAGTGCGCTTCCGAGAGATGCTCTGCCCCAGTTTACTGAGGAAGGAGATTGGAGACTTGGTGCTGGCAATCAGGGCAGCCTTCTCTTCTGCATTCAGGTCCAGGCTATCTGTTAGTGCAAACAGGCAGAGCAAGGCAATGCCATGAAGTTTTCTTCTGTGGTGCTGTTATCAAATACACAACTGAAGGACTCGCTGATTTTTTTTAACATAGCAGTCTTTTTCTTAAATTCTCTGTACAAAATTACTACTCTTGAGAATTAATAACTTTCTCAGCTATTCTGCTTTTTCTTTTTGCCCAAAGCAGATCTTTCAGGGTTTATAACCACCATAATAAATACTGTGTTTACTCTATTTACTTTTATATTTAAAGAGCATGATTTAAAGAACATGATCATAGGTATTCTTAAAAAGAGCCCAGAGTTTTAGAAATAATACCTGATACATACTGTATTTTTAAAATGCTATTAAACCCAATTTTTCCCCTCACCAGAGAGAGAGATGTGAATTAAGATTATCAGTAATAAAGAGCTGTAACAACATCATCAATATTTAAAGGCTGGCCATATTGATTTGGGTTAGGTAATTACATCTTCCAGTTCTAATCAAAGATGTTTTGTTCCTCATTGGCCTGAAGTTACTCTCACCATTCACAGATGGTAAATATGTATAAAACTCAGCTGGTGTTTTGAAATCACCTATTCAACAACTACTAGCAAGGCACCTAACATTAGCGATAACAAACAAACAAACCCCTAACAATAATAAGAAACCAGAAAACTTATCTAGAAGTGCTGAAGTGAGTTTAAAACTTTTGAGGACATGGCTAGATATGAACTCCTTATTTTGCTCCTGCTGCTGCTAGCATGGTCTTTTATCAGCACCAGTAACAAGTCAAATTTTTGTAATGCAAAGCTACAGTGAGTGACCACTCTGTGCTCACGCAGAAGCAGCATGAAGGTAACTGAAGCACACACATTCACCCTGGAGCAGCCTTTAAATCTGACAGGAGTGCCCCAAACTGCTTACCACTAGAGGGGATGGTGTCCTTGAACATCTCATAGAACTGTGTGAGGTACATCACCATCGACAGCTTATCTGGCTCCCCAACAGATGCCATTTCCTTTCCAGTCATAATGGGAGATATTCCAAACTCTTTCTCAGCAATGTCAAAAGCCAGCTGGTTATTCCTCTCCACATCGTGCTCATCCAAAGAATCAAAGTCTCTGCAAAGGGCACAAAGAGGCCTTGCACTGAATCAAGTAGAAACTAGTCTTCTGAAAGAACTCAGGCATCCATCTCTTTTTTTTTCCACTCAAAATTTCAATTTATTTGCCACCAATGTGGCAAAGTTGGTGCTACTTAATTAGAGTGAACTTTGGCTCAAACATATTCTTTTAAAATTTGTTTGCTCCTCCTACAAACCTAGACTTCTCTTCTTAAAAAGCATTATCCTCTGAAATACATCTTCACTTCTTCCTTTGCTGGAAGGCTATACTGTTTTCCTCTACATAAAATCTTCTGTGTGCCTGGAAATAAATTAAGTCTTCATTTTTTGTCCCCTTTTTTCTTGTCTGATCTGTGTTTTTCTCCTGTTGGCTTTTTCCAACACTCGTATAACTATATAAAAAACTGTAGCTAGTAAGAGTTACATTTTAAAAGCTGTTTGAACTCTCCACAAGATATAGAGCTATTAAACAGTGTAGCTCAGGTTAACTCAAGTACACCAACACAGAAGTAATTCAGTGCATGTGGATTGGAATAACTCCACAGCTTTTCAGTATGTTTTTACAGGGGATTATGTCTTCAAGTGCTGCTCTGGAATTTACTTCTTCTGATATCCCTTTGGGAAGTTTGAGACATTTCAGATTGAAGTACCAGAGTCTTTGCTACTGTTGCTGCTTCCAGCCAGTGTTTGCCCATTCTAGAATCTGGGCAGTGTTTTACCCCACAGATCACTGAAGAGGACATCTCTGCCATTCATCCAACCAACAAGTCAGTGTGCAAACAGTAACAACATCTCTATTTAGGCTATGGGTCACTACTTCTAAAAAGAGCAGCCTGAAAGTATTTAAAAAGAGTTGCTTTGTTAAACAGGAAATTTATAAAGGCCCATGCAGAGACTTGTTCACAAGAGATTTAACTGAAGCTATGAACTGTTCCTTACTCACTGCACACATAAAATCTGTCAGTCAATAATGCTTTCCAGTCAGTACCAATTTGAAGCTTAATTCTACCAAATCATCCAGAAGGGAAAAGGACAACACATTTATTTTCAAATTCATCAAGCTATCATGACCTTCCACTCTGCTAGTGAATCACTGGACATTGGTTCCTATCAAGTTTAATCAAATTCATTTCAATCCATTTCTTCATAAGTCACAAATGCATTGCCTCAATCTCCATATTATCATCTCCAAATACCACTAATTTCCTGCCCTTCCCAGTGATTTGAAGCAGCCAGTTACTCACATTAAGTCTGGACGGTATCTGTGGATAATGGCACACAAAGCTAAGCCACTTTTCCATGACATTGTGAGATCTGTCACATTAACACCAGCATATCCATCAGTCTGCCTCTGGCACCAGCTGAGCAATTTACTAGAGCGAGCTACAGACTCTGTAAAAAAAGCAGCACATTTTAAAATAGAAATGCACAGCAGCTCAAATGCTAAATACAACACAAACCCCATGAATCAAGCCAAAGCTTAGTGTAAAAACAAGCTCCTTCTACAATGGGTAATGGAGGACAGGATTCTTATTTTCTTTTAAAAATACTATCACATCTATATTAAATCCAAGAAAGTATTTTTAATTTGCTGAAAAGTAATTATCTAAGTTGTAACTTGCCAGACTTTTCACTCTAGCCATTGTAAAAGAGCCCCAGGAAATACAAAACAGTTGCAATGGCTTGTTGAATATGATCAAAAGGACATACAGTGGCAATGGTCTGTAAAGCCCAGATATACCACATTTCTAGAGGACAAACTACAAATGTACTTCTGTAACTTCTTCTTTTCCCTTGAAAACTTTCCTTTAAAAGCACTGACCTGTTCTGACCTTGTCTTACCAGAAGATCTGATGAGATTACAGCCTAAAGGGATGTGGCTGCAGGGCAAAGAGCAGAGACTACACAGCTATTCAGCAGTGAAAGGGAGGCTTGGCAGCAAAGTGCTGCCCTGAGAATCCCAAAACACTATCTGGGCATCCAAGACAAGGCATGCAAAAGGAAAAGACTGACATACCCCTCAGGGCAGAGACAAGTAGACAGATACTGAAATGCTTATCACAAGGCATCTAGCTCAGAATAATGCAAGCAAAGTGAGGTTTCATTTGGTTGAGAGATGAGATTAAGAAAAGGAAAGCAGGAACACGCAAGACTGCACAAGCAATACCTTCTGTTATGTGTGTAAGAATTCTGAGTCTACTCTTAGAGTAAACCAGGTTTCTGCACTTTAAGCAAGGACATTGTTACAGATAAAGGAGGTGAAAAGAACTGCTTGTACAAGCAAACATGCTTAGAAAGTTAACAACATTATAAGGCAAGGGAAATTAGGCAAACAAAAATAAATTCCCATGCTAATGGAAAAATTGTAAACTCAGACTGCTGACAAAACAATTACTAGATATATTTTCTAAATGCAGAGAGTGGTTAAATAATACCCTTCAGCCCTGCTCCTCTCTACTTCCTGCACTGATCCAGCTCCAAAATACCAAAAAGAACAGGACAGTAGCCAGGCCTACCATTTCGAGTCAGCTTTGGTGTCCTGGAGTTCACAAAGTTCTCTATCTCCAGGTGGATGTCTCTCAAGTCTCCTGTATTATACAAGTGGCGTACCTAAAATGACCCACAAAAACATTTAAGATGATCCACATGCCATGCACCCCAGATACACACAGAAATAACCAGAGGGCAATAAGGAGACATCCCAAGGTACAAAAAAGAAGACAAATACATGTAGGTAGCAAAAATCCTACCCCATGAACCTTACAACAGCAAGGATCAGCTCATCAGTGCTGAACAGTCCAGCTGATTGCTGCTGCTCAGTGGATACCAAATTGCAATGACAGACTGCTAGACTGGATTATTACAAAGAAAATGCACATGCACACACACAAATTTACAGGTTTCCTGTATTATTATATCACAGTTAAAACTACAAAAAATCAGAAATTTCTAAAAAGGAATTTGTTCAAGTACAAAAGTCTACTCTTGACTGTATCTGCCTTCCACTGCTCCCATGTTATACACACATCACCCCCTGTTCCCAGAACACCTGAGGGGAGCCACTGCAGGTTACAAGCACTGAGAAGCAGCGTTTGTGACTCACCTGCTGTGGCCTCAGGAAGTTGACGTTGATATTGGGGTATCGGGTGGCAGGATCAATGCTGTAGTGGCTGAAGTTTTTACTCACGTTCTCTGGGGTGGTCTGAGGCAGTAGCCTGTAAATGCTTTCCCTTGGGAAAATAACAGGAGAAAAAAAAAAGGTTAGGGGTTTTGTTTTGGTTTGTTTGTTTGGTTTAGGCTTTGTGGTGGTTTGGGGTTTTTGGTTTGTTTTGGCTGGTTTGAGGTTTTGTTCTGTTTTGTTGTTTTGTTTTTTTTTAAAGAGATGCATCACTACTACTATGGCTAAGTAAACTCTGGAGAGATAAACATTCAAATCCAAAATCTAACCACTTCAGAGACTGCATAGCTAAGAGTCAGCATAAGCATATTAAAATCTGCACTTTACTGCAACTTCAGAAATCCAAAGGAGGGAAGAGAACAATGCACTAAGAAAGGGCTGCCCAGTACAATAAAGACACTGAGACACAGGAGGGGCTCAGGAAGAGGGGCCTGGAGGGGCACTGGAGCATTTGCCCTGTGAGGAGAGGCCAAGAGAACTGAGTTTGTTCAGTATGTAGAAGAGAAAGCTCAGGGAAGATCTTACTGCTGTCTGAAGTGGCAAATGGAAAGGTGACGGAGGTCTGGCTTCAACAGCAATATTATTTTCCTCACTGTTTTTTTAAATTCAAACAAATTTAAGTATGAGTTGTGCCATTGTGCAATTTTAAAAATTATACTATGGTTCCTCATGGTCAGAAGCTGCAGCTGCTGAAGTTTAAAATAGGATCCACTAACTGCTGCTTTTACTTACTCCATCTTCTAAATTACCTGAGTTCTGATCTTCAACAGAGCACCTTGAGCCACCAAAAACACTCAGACAAAGCTGATAAAAACATTCAAGAACTCAATACTTCAGAAGAGACAAGATGCTGTTTGGCTTGTATGAAACAAAGTGACCAAGGACAACATGAAAAAAAGCAGGTCTCAGCTTCCTTAAAAGGAAATAATAAAAAGTATTCACAAATAATAGCAGATGGCAAGAACTTTGGTATCAGGTACTTTAAAGGCACCTACATCTTTATCTAGTTTGCTATTGCAGGGATGGTGACAGTACCTTGGGCTCACCTCATCCATGCAATCTCAATAAGCACCTAAAGAACAGATTCCTCATCTAATCTTTTAAAACTGGGACCAAGAATAGCTGCAACATTTCTTACTCCTCCATATACTTCAGTTTATCGGCTCCTTTGAAATTTTTTTTCTTTGATTAAATTATAACCTCATGCATTCTCTAAAAGCAGTGAGAGTCTGTATTAGGAGTGTTTGTTTTTCAATAGCTTCTGGCTTGCTTTTCTCATTATATTAGTGTTTTATGTCTTGAAAAGATAAAACGAAGCTTTTGTTTTGCTTTTTCAAAGTTGTTTATTTTTTTCTTATTAAAATTTCAGAGACATGAGCTGTGCTCTTTAAAAACGCAAGAGCAAAAAAAGCAATGGGTGCTAACAGTAGGTACTTTTTATATCTACTATTGACTAGTTAAGAAATTTTAGGTATTTTGTTTTGTTTCCAGCACTAGTAAACTCTCATTTAATTGATATGTTGTTTTTTTTAATTTTTTCTACTAACTAGCACACTACAAGAACTAGTGTCAAAAAAGAAAAAAAAAGAAGAAAAAAAAAGAAAAAAGAAGAAAAGGCCAACACTCAAACTTTTATGTTTCTTCTATATAACATATAGAACAAAATCTAAAACTACAACTAAACTCTCTGTGGTACACTAAATAAAAATTTCTTCACTTATTTAGTGCATTCAAGTTTTTTCAAAAGTGAAGAAAACTTCTCCTACAAGCTTAAGTTGCAAGCTTCCCTAGACTCCAACAAGTCTGTATCTCCCATTCTGTCTACATATTAGTACTAGAACAACCTGGAATGAATGATGAGGTGTTGGAGGATTGGATTAGAATTGTAAATGCATTCACTTTCTCCTTTACCTCTCTGCAAGAACTTCCAAAGGACTGGCTCCGAGCGACCAACTTCGTACCATCCAAGCAGAGTCCATTGCAGCCAAAAATCCCCTGGCTATTCCAGTTCCCATTGGCCAAAAGGGCTGAGATTTTAGGGTACAAAAAAAAAAAGAAAAAAGAAAAAAGCAGAGAAAGGAAAAGCATCACTTAGGGAAAATTTGAAAGAAGTATCAAGTACATATTGAGGCAGTAATCTGCTGGGAAATTACAACTCAGTAATTAGCTTCAAGCTCCGCTCCCCGCTGGGTTAGAGGAAAGCAGATGTATGGTGAACAGCTCATGAGCTCTCCCAAAGCCAGTGTCCCTCTATTTCCAACAACAATTCATAGCCTGAGTGCATTAACAGCTTCTCTTCAAGACTGTACTTTTTAACCAACTACAAAATGCTAATTATTAGCAGGCCTACAGTAGGTTCTGTAGGGAGTCAACTTGTCCCAAGAAGCAGATGGAACGTGTCCCAGTCAAGTCCAGGGACAGCAAGAAACTGCAGCATAAAGTTTAGATTAAAAAAGCCATTTACTAAGAAAATCTTGCCTTTTTTATATCTAGGATGGCTAGAGCAGGACACAATCATTGGTTCTTGGGTGAACACCTCCTCGGCATCATTGGTTAGTTACAGAATTACAAGTTGGAATAACAAAATGTAAAAAACACTGCAAATTTGTAAATTGGTAATTTACAAAAACACATGAGATGGTTTGCACAAACTTCTCCTGGTTCTCACCTCTGATGCCTCAGGTTTTAACCTTTATATTTTTCCAACCCTGCCCTGCCCAGTGTCACTCTGCAGTTCCCTGGAGCTCGCTCAGTGCTGTTCTCTCATGCTCACACACACACAACAAAGCCTCTCCAGCTCTCCAAGGACACCCAGACCCTCCTAGGCCCAACAACTGCAAACCACAATCTTGGGGACAGGGGGGCAAGCTTGGGCAAATTCCATCCTTGCCTGGCTTCTGCTTGGGGAATTGATGCTGAGATCCAAGTGGGAAGAACTCGTGAGTTGTCATTGTCCATGTTGGGATGCACTGTGGCAGAAGCCTCTGGAGCCCAGAGTGTACCTCTGAAGGCCTTTCCAATCAATCCCTCCTTTATTCCTTTAGTCCTGTCTGCTCTCTGTTTCTAGGTAGCCATTCAAGGCATCAGCTTTGCTTGTGAGAAAGCAACTTCTCACAAACAGGGCTGAGAGCTGGAGAATTTCTCCCTGACCAAACTTGTCAGTGTCCACAAGAACAGACAGAACTTCGGAAAAAGCTCTGCACACATTTTCTCAAGCGAGATCATTACCACGCTAAATATTCTGTTTTCCCAACACTCCCACCCTTCCTTCAAACCTCCCACTTCGTTCTATAACAAATTCCAGCTCCTCTCTCGCAGGCAGCAAAGCACTTCACGGATGGGCACAAAGGTTTGTGCTCAGAGCTTACACACAAGGAGCTGAACACACGAACCTCCAGGAGGCTGTCCCCGACCAGCGCCACGAGGAGCTGGTGGCCGTTCTGCTCGCGCACCAGGGCCGCGTTCTCCGAGGCATACATGCACGTGAAGTCGAACATGGCCACGTCGGGCTGCCCGTAGTGGTTGATGGCAAAGTCCAGCGACGGCAGCTGCTGGTTAGTGGAGAAATCTGCTGCTTCCCTGGCGTAGTTCAGCAAAGCCTCCTGGTCCACGTTCTCCCGTGAGAGCAAGACCTCGGTGTCGGCGTGGTCCTGGCCAAAACCAGCCGAGTCAAAGTGTCATGATCAAATCCACAAGTTTTTGGTGTATACAGTAGTTGGCATTAAAATTCGCACAAATCCACTCGTACATGTTTGCCTTCTAATTTCTTTCATTCCTATCTGTATTAATGCTTCCAGGAGAAAATCTATAAATATTTTATTGCAAACAGTAATCAGTCCTGCTTGCATTTCTGACTGAGAAAGGGCTGAGAAATGTCTGAGCATTTTTCATTCCCATAAAATGATGGAAGCTCAACAAAGCTACCAAATGTTCTTTCAGCATATTTTATCTTAGAATGAACAAAACTCCCAAATCTACAAAGGGATACAAATTTGAAAATGACAGGTTTTGTAACACTCTTCTGATGGTTTAAAATACATCAGAAGGGCATTAACTGCTTTTTAGAACACAATTACATTCACGTTCTAAAGTAACAATTGCATAAAAACATTATGTGATGGAGGAAAAGCATGTTTTCCTACTTTTATCCTACCAAAAGTAAATTGTCACCACAATTTTAGCTTACAGAGAATACAGGAGAAGTTAATACCCACATGCCGTATCACTCCTTTATCCAGCAAGCTCTGCTTTTTGGCAGTCATGACAAAGTAGTGTGTATCATCTTTGTAGTAGACAATGTTCTCCAAGTCAATGCCTTGTGACAGAAAAAAAGACATGGTAGTGAAGGAACAAGTTAGGACTTATGTGCAACAAAGGTTCTATCAGAAGAAAGTAAATTGAAACTGCACGATTAGAAAATGGCAGAGAGAGTGCCAAGCAACTTTCTGCCATGCTCTAGGTGACTTTAAAATCTGAATTGTCAACAAAATCACAGATGGCACATTACACCTGCATAAAGCCACCTCTTTTAAAAAATCTATTTATCATCACTCTAAGGTTCGCATTCAGATGTGGAGTGAAAAAAGCTGAGCTCTGGATTCACGACCTCTTCCCATTTAGGGCCCTGATTTCCTGAAACCATAAGTTCTCCACTTCTGAACCAAAATGACACACATCTGCTTTGTACAGCAGAACAGCTCCAAAAACAGGGAAGGCAGATTTCAGAGACAGCAGTGACTGACTGCCTTGCACAAGATGTTTGTTTCTTGATTAAACATACCAATCTGAGCTGCAAAGTTGTCATAATAAAGACAAATAGTTTTCCCTGGAAATCTGTCAAGTGCTGGCAAACCTGTGGCGTCTCGGAGATCCTGGAAGAACTTCTGGTTGAAGATGAAGGCCACGCCACTGATCTCCTCTACTTTGGCTTCAGCTGTGGTGTTGCGATTGATGAAGTTTGCTGTGATAGCAATTGCGAGTTTGCCACGGAATTCTTTTCGGCGAAACCCTACAGGAAAGAGAAAGTAGTGACACTGAAAGCCAGACACACCTTCAGAGAGGGCTCAGTATGCCACTGGCAGGTGCACTAAAAAAATAAAGAGAGAGAAGGGATGTGATGAATTACAAACTCTTCCATGGAGGAAAGAACAATTGCTTCATCAGAAAAATAAGTGCTATTTAGGGAAAAAGCTCCCTGCCACCCCCTCTCTCTCATCTCTGTTCCCAAAGCTGCAGTTTCCATAAGAAAATATTAATATGGGATTCTTTGCTACATGGAATAATATTAAACACCTCAGCTCCTACACCCGAAGGTAGGAGTGACAACTAAAGAAAAAATGTAGGAAAAATTACCCAGATCAAAACCCCTTATGTCTTTGCTAGTTTAGAAGCAGAAAACAAAAACCACTCAGGTCTTTGCTACAAATGGAATTTCACAGGGACTTTTAATCTCCCTTTCACTTGTCAAATGTCTTTCCAGATGCTGATTGGCATGTTAAAGGCCATTTTTGTTGTGACAAATTTAAGGGTTAAGTTCTATTTGAAGGTGAATTACAAACACGCCATTACCTTCTAAGGTATTTCTCCTGCCATCCCCTCCAATGATTACTTCAAACTCATACTCAGACACTGGATGGGTTTTGGGGTGGACCAATGCACGCCAACCTATTCCTGTAGATAAACTCCAGTTAATGACAAAATAAATGGCAATAATAAGGAAAAAAAATAGATAAAACCACTTCTTACTATCAATAAACCCTTCCTCACATGATCAGTCAAGAAACCCTGCAGGACAGCTGCACTGATGGCTGTTCCTGAACTGTGCAGCCATTCCATGTGAATCAGAGGCAGACACAGCTCTGCTAAAACTCCCCTGATTCCTTTAAGGGCCACTACAAACTTCTCTATTACCTATACAATTAATAAAAGGCCAAAAAACAAGTAAGCCACATCCTGTGGTGATCAGAGAAAAGGTTTCACAGTGATACTAAAAGCATAACAAGGATCATTCACCAATATAAATATCCTTAGTGAATGCAAAGAAAGGAGTTGTTTCAAAATGTTATGTAATAGGCTTAAATATTTTAGAAGCAATTACAATTTAGCATGTATTTCTCTATTTCTGTGTTGTCCTTCTGGTGACTTTTTCATACAGTAACTAATTTGGATTTGTCACTAGAAAAAACAAATCCTACTAAAAATCCAAGCAAAAATGGATTAATAACTCTTCTTATTAATGAAGCACAAGGAAAAGACTTAAAATCATAAGCAGAGTTAAGGAGTAGGAGCCTGTGTATCCTACCACAACCTCCTCTTTCTCTATACCCATTTCAATGCTACTTGCTTTCATTCTCCTGGTCTTCAGGAGGGTAAACAAGTCCCCGAAACTCCACATTGACATGGATCTCTATTCCCAAGATCAAGGCAACCTTCAAAAGGATGAGCTGGAGCTGACGGATACCTGCAAAAAAAGGCAGATGATAAAGAAGGAGAAGAAAAGAGCACCAAGTGTGTCTATGATGTCACATTACTGACACACCGACTTAAAGGCCAGATGCTACTTTCTATTTCCCCACGGTGTTCCCAGCACTTCATCCAGGCACCACTGGTGTGTAATATCACAGCATGCCCAGAAAATTCTACACAGCTGAAAGCCCAACCTTTTTCAAAGAATAAAGAGTAATTTTTTGATGTTTCAGTCCCCTAATCAGCAACAAGGGAAACAAGCAGGACATGAACTGCAGGAGGGGAGGGAAGACAAGCAGGACTGGACTTGTCACAGGTGGCAAAGAGCCACTGGATCAGCCTGGCTGTAATACTGACCTGCACCTCTGGGTTAGTGAGGGCACAGGAAGCTCCTCACCACCTCTTTTGTCTTCACTTGACTTTGGCAGTGAAAATGAAAATTACAGTGTGCAAACTCAATTTGAAGGAAAACACCTTGCTGTCATATTTCAGATACTGAAATGAAAAAATCCTTCACCTAAACACTAAATTTTAGCTGTGCTGATACACAAAAAAAGACAAAATGCATAAAGATTGAAAGAATAAAAGTGAAAAGAAATGAGAAGGAAAAAGCAATCTGCAAGACTGAAGTTATTAAGATCTTCCAGTTTTACCATTTGTTACCAAATAGAAAGAGAACACAGACTGGGGAGCAACACCTAGCTGTGCCATGTTCAATCAATTTTGGGGAAGAAAAAAAGGAAAAAGAAAAATAAGAATTCCTGCTCCACCAAAACATTCAGCTTTCAAATGAAACTGATTCAAGAGAATTTCAAAATCATCAAGATTATTCTCAATTTTAACATGTAAACATCTATTTAATCAAAACATATCTTCATCACTCTTCTGAAAATCAACAAAGCCAAAACTGTTCCTTGCTTCTCCAGACTGACATCCACAAGAATGTTTGAAAGCATTCACTAATTTTTCTTTAAAAGTTGCTCAGGAGAAACAGAATAACGTGGCAGCTGCAGGAATGTATCAGCAAAAAATAGAAAAATTATCCATCAAAAAAAACCCCAAGTTTGAGCTTTAAGTATACTTTCCAGTGTAGGAAGAAGCTATGCCTTGGGAATGTCTAAAAGATGACAGATAAACACTACATGTTTAAATCTCACGACTAGCCCAGAATGAATAATGCGAAGGTAATGCTGAATTGTACCATAAAAACCTGAGAGCGAGGACTGGTGTAAGGCTGAATTTTCATCACCCCACACCCTCAGCTCCTCCTCCCCAGGAAGGAGCAGTGCTGCTGTGCCCAGCACTGCTTGTACTTACTGATATGGTCTATGGATCCTGCACAAAATTTGCCGTAGAACTTTTTGGCGCCAAGGCCTCTCAAGTCGTGGATGGTGAATGGCCACAAGTGCAGCACGTTATTGCGGGAAAAGGCATCCCTCTTCTCTATGACCACCACCTTGGCTCCCAGGAACGACAGGTCGATGGCTGTACGAAGGCCACAGGGTCCAGCCCCAATTATCAGACACTGCAAAACAACCAGCACACAGTAACTGGACTGTCTGGGGAGAAAATCGGTATTTCTGCAGCTTCCAAGCATCCCACGGCTCTTAGGAGTAAGTGCTCTTTGTCTGAAACATAAGATGAAATTGCAGGCCAGTCTTTCTATTTCTACCTGCCAAGTTCTGCCACTGATAGGGTTAGAGCAGTAACCATGACCTGAAAATGAAGTGTATTGCAGAGCAGTGAAAAGACTGAGGAAGCAGGCAAGTAAAGCTGGGTGCTTGCAACCCTTGCTCTAAGAAGAGCTGCCAAGTCATACTCTCCAGGCTCTGTAAGTACCTGGAGCACAGAGATATTTCTGAAGGCTTCTCCCTCCCACAGTCAATTTTTTTTTCTTAAAAATATTTTTTAAAAAAATTAAAAAAAAATTAAAATGGAGCAATGAGAAGTTTTCCTCTCATCTTCCAAACCCCGAGCTGGCCTTTCTTAAGAATATCTTCAGTAGCATTGCAACAGCTACAGAAGATAAACACAAGATACTAATGTTTTTATAAACATCATTATTTAGAATAACACAGAATAGCCAAGTCAGAGCACTCTAACTTATGCCTTTGTTGGTGCTTTGGTACTTTTATTACTGCAGCAAAGGAGATTTCAGGATAGTAAACATCACGTAAATACAAACTTTGCATCACAAAGACAAATTTTTTTCTCCAACCCAACCTTTGTCATATCAAAGGTCTTTCACCTTCTCTTATCTTTTTCCGTTCTACTCACAAACACCATCAGATGCTAATAAAAAACTTGAGAATGTAAAATACGTGCGTGTCTACTGCTGAAGTACCTTCTGAGAACAGAATGATACAGCAAAATAATTCCAGATTAAAAAGCCAACATAGTCAGTAGACACTTCTTACCCACAGAAACCGAGGTCCACAAAGGAAGTGTTGGTATGTGCAGTCACATAAACACAGTACACAGTCCATTCTGTCATATCATTATCGTACTTTGATTTCTACCAATGAAACCAGAGACATGGAATAAAGACTTTGCTACAGAGGTGACTACTGCTGCCATGTGATTCCTTTCCAGATCCTTATATATCCCTATAGCTGCATAAGAAAGTTCTTTGAGAAATTCTTAAGTATGCCAAAATTTAACCACGAGCCAGTGTTCTGAACAGCCAATCCCAAAGCAAAACTTAGTGTTCAGTGGTCATCCCCATTTGACAATTTTTACAGGCTGCCACATCCTCACCACTTACTCCCTGGGGCATAAACTCTGCGAGCACCAGGAAACTGCAAATGTAAAGCCTGAATGATGGAAAAGCAGCACAAGTTACAGCAGAGATGACATAGCTACTGACATGCCAATTCCACGTAAGACGACTGAGTAAGATAAGAAGCCACATAAATCTGAGGGCAGAGATCCAAGTCTAGAGGAAAGGGAAAGGAATAACACCACCACTTCTTCTTTAGTAGCTTCAGGAACCTGAAAGCATTTGGAACAAAAGGCAAGCCCAACCCCTGAGATAATAAATACCTGAATAAAATTGTATATTGAACAGGTGTCCACCTTTAATTTGATATAAGGGATCCTCAATTAGGATCTACTATATTCTTCCAATTTAATATTGCTTTCTTTGTAGGTAAGTGTAACTCCCAAACACCACCTTGCCTTTCTTTTTTTAAACTTTACGGAAAATTAGCTCATCATATCATATTTATCCAGGTAAATATGGCAACTACAGTCTTCAAAGAGCCTGGATTTCAATAAGCAACAAGAACACGCTGAATTGGGTGACTTTCATTCTTTGATAAATTCCCACATATAAAATATTTATGATGGAGTACACAACAGCAAAGGAATTGTACTAAAATCAGACTATTCAAACTCAGGTCTCATGAAATTATAAACTACTTGCCTGAAATTTTGTCAAATTGGAACTCAAAAGGTTTTTCCTCTCTATCCTTCCTCCCGGCCCTCATAGAAGGATGTTGTTAAAAGCATTTAGGTTATGTTTAATATTCTAGATGTTCTGAATGTAAAATAGTCAAGTAGGTAATCGATGGCCAAAGTTGCCTTTTTTTTAATACCATCACGAAAACATTGAATTTTGTTGTTATAAAACATAAATACTAAGCACAATTAAAAATAGAGAAGATTGTTTTCCACCTCTAATGCTTCTTCCAGTTTTAGATGTCTCATAAAAACCCACCTTCTGATACTCTCAGACAGCAGTGACACCATGAGATGCCAAGTACAGCCAAATAAAGGCAGCTACTGTTATTCCTTGTTCCCTTGCCCCTTAATGACTCCAAGCAATTGCTGCAACTCCCTGCATCGAAGCTGTCTCATCCCTCAAAAACACTTCTTGCTCAAGATCTTTCAGACAGATTATATTAAGTTTCCAGTAACAACACCATGGTAGTGGAACATTAAATGCAAACTGAAATGCTGTATTCTCTGTATAACCAATGAAGAGAGAGCACCATTTGTAACTATTTACATTTGAACAACCCATCACGTCCAAAACTTGCTTTCACAAACTCTGATTATCTGAATTCTGGTTAGCCTGGAGGCTGGCCATGTGCACAAACTGCCCAACTCCAGGCACAGCACCTCATCCCTGAACAATTCTTAAATGGGCAATTACAAGCTGTCCTACAAAGTATGAAAACTTCAGAACTGGTTTATGTTCAAGTGTACAGAAGCCAGGCTTCCTAAAGACATGACAGAGTTCTGTTCTGACACAGATAAAACCCTAATCTTTATTTTAAATTCTATCATCTCCGCATGCCCACTTAAATTTCTGTACCTTTTAATCAGCAGTTTGCAAATTACATTAAACATTAGAAATATAAAGCTAAGTGAGTGAGGAAACATCAAATTAGACATGATTCAGTTCTCAAAAGGCCTCTGCTTTGAACAGTTATGATTATCTCTTAGGAGCTACATTTAAACATTTAATGGCATATACTATTAGGAGAGGAAACAAAAAATTAATAGAAACATATATGAAAAGATAAGAGGAATACATAGTGAAATTTAGTTTTAAGAATACATCCACTGCAGTCACTGCCCTCTCCCATCACTGTGGTCCCTCACACCAACACCAGCAATTCCTGAGGTTTCTCTCCCATCATTTAATGTGGGACAGTCACACATGACCTCATGAGCCTCTCTGGTTATCTCACCACATGCTACCTCTACAGCCAGTTTCTCAATCCCACTTCTCCAATTCCATTTTAACTCTCTCTAACTTGGCTTTGGTGTATGAAATAGGTTAAGCTTTTGGGTGATACAAAACCCCTAGCAACCTCTTCAGCCAAACACCATTCTCAGGATGCTTTACTCCTTTTATCCACTTTCTAACTGTACTTGAAGAGATGTTTTAAAGACACTTGGTTACATGTATTTATTCAAAGCACATCCTCTTCTGATGACTTTTAAGCCTCAGTACTCCTCTGGGTCTCCAGCTATTCTTTCAGAGCACCATCTGAAGAACTCTCATTTCTCTCACTCCTCTCACTGCCAGCTTCCCAGGGGGCTTCACTTATGATCTCATGTGCGATTTTCCTCTATAAACTGGCTTTGCATCACCTCATTCAATCAGCTTTGTCAGCGTTGTCAATTCACAGAACTTCTCCAACTCAACAGCTGGCTGCTTTTTGGCCAAGCTAAAATCTCTGCCTTTCTGAGCTGCCTAGATGTTAATTCAAGCCCAACACAACCAAATGGAGCTCTCATGTCCTTCTAAACTCAGCTCACCACTTCCCTTCAGAGATAAATGTCAATCTCAATTTTCTGAATGCCTTTCATAGCTGGATGTCACCCTCACCCTCCACTCACATCTGGTTTCTCATATGCTCTCACGATCAAGCACTATCCACTCATCCACCCATTAAATCTCTTCTTTAATGTTTCATCTCTATTATTGAAGCAACCTTTTCCACAGTGTTAACAAATACAGTCGGAGCCTAGATGCAAAAATCACTCTTACAGTCTATTATTCAAATAAGTTAAAAGACCTCTACATCACACTCCCTCCATCTCTTTCTCATAAAAGCACAAACCATCTATCTTCATTTCATAGACTTAAACACCCCAGTTCAGTTCAACCCATTATGTTTCATCCAAAATAAGAACAATTCCTGAATCTAACAAATGCACAGGGCAATCAATTTTGCAGAAGACTTAGAATTTTTCTCCATGATGCTAATTGGAAGGCTTATTCCTAAGTATACACAAAACCTACTACATTTATCTTCCTGTGAAGCCTTCCTTTCTTATGTTGCCTGAAAATATAAACGTGAGTGGTTGGATTTTTGGGGTGTTGAAGCACTCCATTGTTTGATTTTCAGTTTACCAAGTGCTACTACAGTAATTCATCATAAATGCCTCCATCCATATGAAAATGGCCACTGGAAAGTGAAACAAGATAAACAATTAAAAACAAACATAACTTTGTAATATCTAGTTGGGAAAAAAATTTAAGTCCACAGATCTGAAATAACATTCTTTAAACAAGATATATTTGTCCTTCAATTCTATACTGAGGAATTAATCATTAATTCCTCCAATTAAAGTATTTACTTCTCTCAAAAGGTGACTATTTGAGAGAAAGAGCAGCATCTATTGTCCTCAATGAAGGAAGACAGAATCCTGTTCTAATTTTACCCTATTCTGCACTATTTGCCTTTTTTTAAGAAAGAAGAGTGCTTGATTATTTATGAAACCAACCTATTCTATTCACATACCAATAAATGATATAAAGAACTGCACTGTCCCAAGGGGGTGCAGGACCTAAATGCCAGCTCACAATAATTCAGGTTAAAAAAAAAAAAGTAAAATGCTCTGTATGTGTGTGTGTAAAAGCAGGAATTCCTGCAGTAAATACCACACATACCAACCTTTTTAAAAGAATTGGTATGAGTTTCCACAGCATGTTATTTTTCTTTGAACCTAGAATATAAATGTCCATTTTCTAAATAATGGGAAACAGTCTGTTTTGTCAAATTGGCAGAAAAGTTCTGTTTTCTTAAGAGAGTCATGAGAATTTTCAAATTAAAACTGGAAATTTCCAAACATGCAGATTTTGCACCCTAGACTCCAACAGCACACTAGACTCCAAGAGCCCACATTCCTTTTACTGTCAAAATGCAAAAGAAAGTCGAGCAAGATTAAAAGTTTACCAATTAAGATTTTCCAAGCCATCATCTATAGGACTGATGCCACAGAACCTCACAATGTAAAAACTTTCTGGCTGCTTCTCCTGAACAAAATACAAACATTCAGGTGGGCAGCCAAATCTGGGGGTGACAAAAGGAATTTCTGATTGCTGATGACACCCTAAAATCGTGAGGACATTCCTGAAACTTCCCTGGGCAACATCTTTCTACATCCATACCTTTTTACTGTGTATTCTGGAGAGATTGGGTGATATCTGCCTGGAGCATGGTGACTGAACCTCTTACCTTCGTGTTGGCGCATGCTTTCCCCTTCTTGTAGTCCTTGTGGCTGCCTCTTTTATCCAACTTAGCCCACAAGGCTTTGGCTTTCCAGTAATTGAGCTTGGACTTGAGTTTGTGATAGAAGGAACGATAGTCCTTGGGCTTTAGTTCTAGGTAGTCACAGAGCTCTTGGAAAGCCTTCAGAGTCCCCTTGCAGGTGGAAGCCTGGACAAATCTGTCGAAGAGAACGTGAGCCTGGTTCACCTTCTCGTTCTTACTTTCCTCCATGCTTCACACGTGGCAGCTGCCCAGGGGGGCAGCTGTGCTCTTCCAGTCTGCCAGATTTCCCCAGGTTGCTCTGCTGAGCCACTTTCACCTCTGGCTTACAAGCATTATTAACCTGTAAAATAAAAAGAAGAAAGAGTAACTGAACTTGCTCTTTTTCTTGTTCGTTCCAAAATTTTGTCTAAACCTGCTGAACTGAGAGCCATGGTTCCCAGTCAGTCCTCAGCTGATTGATATTCTGGGGATTTCTGCCCAAGCTGACTGAAGCAGAGCCTTCCAGAGTTCACTGAGCCTCACTGCAGACAGCAGCACATCTCACATCTATGTTAAATCACAAAATACTTTAACCATGAAGGTTTTCTCAAAACTCCTTCTGCATGAAGAGCAGAGAATTTAGAAGTACACAAGCAGATGTTCCACAATGCCTGGGAGAGGGCAGAGGTTATAAAAACAAAACAGGCAGACCTGCTACGTTGCAGTTACTGTGTAACACCACAGCAATGGTTACAGGCTGCTCTTAAAAACACTACTACTGCCACAGTACCTCAAGAACTGGTACTCTATCAGTAAAATAAGCTTTGGATCCTTCCTTGTAAAAAGACATGCGCCTTTGGTCATCATAAATAAAGAGGAGAGAGGATGGCATAGCACAAGCTGACAAAGAGCCCTTTCCAAGACTGGTTTTTGCACAGTGATGGTCACTGTGATTTTAAAGATAAGTTAAACCCACTAATAGCAATCAGCTCCCTAGGAAAATATGTCAAGGCTGCAACAAGGAAGCCTGTTTGTGTTGTATCCAGAGTATATACATTTCCCTTACCTACAGCCTATACACATATTTCTGTCAGTAAGTGAGCAGCCCAAGAGTAAAATGTGGCTGGTGCATGAGCCTTCCACAATTCCCATACTAATTCCTCTATCTGTTTTCCACTCCTTTTGATATGCAGGTCTATACAAAATTTTAGGTAGTAGCTGGGGTCTACTTTAATCTGCTGAGGCAGATCTGCTATCACAAGCTCTGCTAGTCCTTTCTGGGATCCCTCAGAAGCAGGCTGGAGACCTACAGAACTAATTGTTTCCATCAAAATTAAAGATTTTGTTTAAAGAATAGATACCTTCTCTTCCTCCCTCTCTCTCTCTTTTGTATATAATAAACCTTTTTCTTTCTTTTATACATAACACTAAGTACATACACTAGATTACCCTGGTCTCTAGCTCTGTTTGCCTTCAGATAGGAAGGCAGCATGGGAACATGCATGAACTATGGAAGTGAAAGCACTTCTGAGGTGCTTTTTGCCCTTTGTTTTTTTTGCAAAGGGTATTAAGGTAAAAAGGGAAATATGTGGACTTGGATAAAAGTTTTTAGATTCTCACCAGCTCTTTTCCTGCTTCCAGCAGACAGGAAGCCAAGTCAAACATTACAGCTCATGTCTCTTCCCCTCCCATATGACAGCTCTGCAGCAGTTTATTTGGGCACTCCTGCTTTTCAGCCTAACATGGTATTTATTGTTTATGTTTAGAAACAGCAAAGGAGACTTGGAAACCTTTACATACAGCCACGAACTGGTAGTTTTTAAAAATAAAAGTTCCTACAGAAGTCAAAGTACAACAATGGATTATAGTGCAGAAGGCAATTCTAACTTTATTTGGACAACTGCCTTAGAGGACTCAGGGCCCATGAAGCTGTTTTTCTAACTGGCTGACAGTGATGTGCATGTCCATATCAGTACTGCCCACTAAGCAGGATGGAACTGTTTTCCTTATTTTCCATCTTAACTTCACTCTTGTGCAGCTGGAAACGTGCTCCACGCTTGCACCTCGGGGAAACCACTGCACCATTACAGAGGCCTAAGTCACAGAACCCTAAAAGGGTTTGGTTTGGAAGGGACCTTAAAGATCACATTGTTCCAACTATGCCATGGGCAAGGAAGCCTCCCACTAGACCAGGCTGCTCAAAGCTCAATCTAACTTGGTCTTGGGCACTTCCAGGGACAGGTCATCCACAGCTTCTCTGGGCAAACTGTGCCAGTGTTTCAGCACCCTCACAGTAAAGAACTTCTTCCCAAAATCCAATCTAAACTTGTCCTCTAACAGTTTAAAGCCATCCCTCTGCCCTTGTCCTATCATTCATGTCCTTGTAAAAAGACCCTCTTTACCTCTCTTCTGGCCCCATCAGGTACTGAAAGCCTGTGCCTCTTCTTTTGTTCTCAAGAAGAATATTAGTATGAACTCCAACAAAATACCTCTAACTCTGAAGGAGTAATTTCAGTGTGTCTGTGTCATACAAACACAATAAAATACCTACAGCCCAAAGTCATATGCCTCATTAATCAGCACAACATTCCAAGCTGAATAATCTTATGTTCCCCCCACCTCTTGCACCCCCACTCTACCACCCAAACACTCACTTTACACCAGCGCTTTGCAGGACTGGGACTTCTTCAGAAAGAGCAATAGAAGTTACATAACCTCAGTTATGTGGAGTCACAATTTAGGTCTGTTAGTCCACATTCCACTACTGACATGCCCAGATGTAAGGACAACATAGGGATCATTTCTTACTCTTGCTTCTCCCTTAGTTTGCACCCAGAAAGTGAAGCGGCATTGGTTTTGCACTGCTCAAAGACCCCAAAGTTAAAACCCAACCTCCTCTCGCTCTAGGAACCTACTGCTCTGTGTCCAAGGTTTGCCAAGCCAGGAGCCAAACCTGCAGGAAGCAGGTCATTTGAGGCAGCACATTCCGAGGGGCACCTTAACACGGCAGCTCTGCTGCCGTCCCGTTTCACACAGCCTGGGAAATCAGTTATCCCCGCAGGTGAAACACCGAGGCTTCAGTCACCACATTAGGTCACTCCCTAAACTCTGCATTCCTGATGTAAACACCCCGAGCCCCTGGAACCCATGAGCAACACGTCAGAGAACATGGAAATTACAGGAGGAAAGCAAGGGCAGGCAAGAATTATTTGCCAGGTTTCCAGGGTACTTGTGTGCCTTGCTGGCTGCTCTGCAGTGTCCTGCATGTTTTGTCTCGAGGCAGCTGATTGCTGACTCAGATGCTCTGCGAATTCCTTGGCTTCAGAGTTGGGCGAGGAAGACAAAGCCCGTGGAAAAACGCATGTAAGAACAGTGTTCACGTTGCTATTTACAATAATAGCAGGAGGTTGTCACTGACTCATTGCTCCAAGTACCCTCAGGATCTCCAGTACTTGCCCAGGACAAAAGAAACCAATGAAAAACACAGAGATGCAGGCAGTGAATAATTCCAGGTGGTGGTTCCTTCCCACAGTCCCCACAGATGCAGGAGTATGAATATTTTATCAAATGCATACACGAGAAAGAAGGCCCAGTGCCCTACTTCTGCCAAAGGCAAGAGATGAGAGATTTTGCAAATTCTACACATGATGAATTTGGATGTACAAATTGATGCTCTGCAGCAAGTGTTGCAAATGCAGGGCTTATCTAGCTCAGGCAAATAAACCCCCATTATACAAGTCACCACCCCCTCTCTATATTTCCATCCTAATTTTGTTGCAAGTGTTAATTCAAGCAATGACTTGAGCCTAAGAAAAAAACCAAAAACTACGGGAATGTATTTTTCAGCAATCTCCTTTTTCCACCAGAAGTTATTGAGTTAATTCCATCTACATTCACAGCTTGTTCTCTCTAGCCTAAACCAAGAGTGAATAAAACATTTGCCAAAGTAACTGCCCAGCTGCACTTCAGAATGCTGAGTTTCTCTGAGCACAACGTAAATGCTTTCTTACATTTGAGTTATTTCAGCCAGGCAAACACCACAGATGCACCCTTGACAGACAAATCTCTGAGAAGTCAGACTTCAAAAAGAAGTGGTAATGCCATATGGAATATGAAAGCAAACTGCCCCATGATCATAAAACTACTCTCCAGCAGCATTCCCTATGCCCTTGCCTCCCTTTCACAGCCCCTCCTGTAGCTTCTGCCTAAGCAAGACTCAGTAACATGGTCTGGAAATTCCAAGACTACTGCAATACTCAGGCAGCCAGGACACACTTGCAACTTGGCTAGCAAAAGCCTAAGCACAGATTATAGTTAAGCTTATGCTGCAGACAGTGGGGACACCTATTTTTGTCTCTCTCCTCCACCCAGGCTCCAGTTTTCTTGTAGGAAACCAATTACCTTTGAGACTCTTATTCCTCAATGAATCTGGATGAAATTGTTCAAAAGTTATTAAGGATGAATTGAAAAGCAGATGAACAAATGGCTCAATCCCGTAAGCCTCTCTTCTTTAGGAAGCCACACAAAAAAACCTTTATTCCAACAAATGAAAAAGCTCTGTTTTCATTTCCAAGATTTAATTTCTTTTAGCTAAAACTGAAGAGATGGATTTTCTACAATATGTTCATGACTTTCTAAGTGATCACAGGTATCAAAAAGTGCAGCTTTAGGGCAGTGGGAAGACTGTGGAACAGATGGCAAAAAGAGGACAATTTTGACAAGAAAAGCTAAAGCCAAAACTGGCAACTATTTTAGCTCCATATTATGCAGACCAAGAAGGGGAAAGCAGGAGGACAAAGGCGTGGTTGCCATTGTTTGCAGCTTCCCTTCTACACCAGATGGAGAAGGGGCACGTCAGCACTGTCCACAGTATGTTTTAAGATGGTGTTTAGATCTGTTCCCGTTCATAACGTTCAGGACTCAAGCAAATAAGCTGTCAAAAAACTGTGTTTTAATAAACCTATTAAAGTTGATTTTGTGTGCTTCTGCCCACCACATGGGAGAGAGTCTTTTGGGTCTCCACCTCTTTCCTGTCTACCCTCCCACCCAAGCTATGCCAAAAGCGGGAGAAAAGAGAAACCAAATATGAACTAGGCTGCAAATACAAGAACCTGTTCTTAGCACATACACGAACAGTTCATAGCATTCTCATGTCAAGGAAAACTCTACCCAGTACTGACTTGAGAAGAAATCCTAATTATATCCAAGAACATGGAAACATACAAATACAGAAGCAGTCACAGAAAGTATTTTGGTTCCCAAATTCACATCAAGGTAC
This sequence comes from Erpornis zantholeuca, assembly GCA_013400515.1. Lineage (NCBI taxonomy): Eukaryota > Metazoa > Chordata > Aves > Passeriformes > Timaliidae > Erpornis > Erpornis zantholeuca. The sequence goes on along the minus strand of VZTN01013902.1, from coordinate 918,221 downwards.
AGAAAGAAAATGTGTACGTTGCTTATTACTAACCATTTCTTCAATGCCACAACATGACTACTGAAAGCATTTGACCTACAAAATACAACCTTTCATCTATGAGAATTCGAAAAACACACTTTGCTGCTGCTGTCATACACAACTCTTTGATCACAGCAGTCCCTACACTGAATGAACACTAACAAAGAGACCAAGAAACAGATCAACGCTTTTCTTTGGAAGAAAAAAAAGGAAATTATACCAAGGAAGAGGTAGCTGTCCCCTCATAGGATGGAAAGGGAGTAACAGTAGGACATCTGGATAGGTCTCATTCTCACGCCACCACATAATGGAGCAAAAAAGTTGAATGTCATTCCCTCACCTGAAGTGCTTTGAAGCTGTTCCTGAAGTTACATTTCAACACAGAAATCCATCCTAGAATTAGTTCCCACCCAGTTTTACAAGCTGGACTTCCCCAGAGTTCTGCAAACACTATCTGATAACCCAAAGAAGGTGCCTATTTAAAAAACAAAGCAAGAAAAAGACTCCTAAAATTACCAGAATGACACTTTCACAAAACTTTATGACTTCACATGGGGATAGAACAAATTGGCTGCCTTAGCACAGCAAGATATATCAGCTTTTGACACCATAGAGGACATGGACCCATTCAGTTTTCTTAGCCAACAAGCTGTGTATGCCACAAGAAACACCAGAAACACCAGCTTTTTTGAGAAAAGCTTTACTGAATATTAGAGAACAAAACATCATTCTGCCCCAATTAGAAATTCTGAGCAGAATGAAGACTGGAGGCTACAAACACACTTTAATGACCTCTGTAGCCCAGTGAGCCAAGTCCTCTGAGGTCTCCAGATTCTGCCGGTGCACTGATGGCCCCAAACCATACCATGGCACAGGGAGAAAACAAATAGAGCCTGTATTTTTATTTTGAAAAAAAAAAAAAACTCATAGAAGAAATTCTCTAATCAAATTCACATGAACACATTTGCAAAAATTTGTATGAGCGAAAGCTTCTATCTGCCAGAACCCAGTACCAAAACACACACTGGAATGATCACAAAAGTGATCTCAAAGGACAAAAGATAATCAAACAGGAACAAAGAGACACATAGAACCATAGGATCTTCAAGTGCAAGAGGAAAAAAAGTTACCATTCTTTATTGAGCACATAAAATGGTTCAGGGATCCGAGAAATGAAAAGCTCTATCACCTTCTGTAGTATGTGCTTGCTTTCTGTTATGGGCACTTGTCTCCACTTAATGTGCTTCAGTTTTCCCTTTCATTACCTAATTGTCCAGGGAAGGGAACAAAGCCAGTGAAGGGTCTGAAGCACAAGTCCTGTGAGGAACAGTTGAGGGAGCTGGGGTTGTTTAGCCTGGGGAAGAGGAAGCTCAGGAGTGACCTTCTCACTCTCTACGAGCACCTGAAAGGAGTCTGTAGCCAAGTGGGGGTCAGGCTCTTCTCCCAAGGAGCCGGTGACAGGACAGCCTTAAGCTGGGCCAGGGGAGGTTCAGACTGGACATCAAGGAAGAATTTCTTCAATGAAAGTGTGGTCAGGCACTGGAACAGCCTACCCAGGGAGCTGCTGGAGTCACCGACCCTGGAGGTGTTCAGGGGAAGACTGGAGGTGGCACTGAGTGTTGTGGTCTGGCTGACATGGTGGTGTCTGGTCACAGGTTGGACTTGGTGATCTCAGAGGTCTTTTCCAACCTCATCAATTCTGTGATTCCCCCTTACATAGGTCAAAGGTTACTTATCACCTAGAGTGACGGGATCCAAACAAGGCTGAATTTACCAAAACCACCTTCATTTGGGTCAGCCATCAAGAGAAACATTTAGCACCTCAGAGGCAAGCTCAAAGACTGGTCATTTGTGGCAGCATTTATTTTAATCACAGCAGATAGATGCCTAGACTTTTTACTCAAAGGCTCACCCCTCTGTGGTTTGGCAAATCCAGACTCACAGAAAACAAATATTCCAGTTACAGACAGTAAAAAATGAACATGGAAAGCAAGTTTTATTTGTGCTGCTTCCAACTCTCAGCTGTAATGGGTGTGGAAAAGAGGCAGACACTTCCTGAAAGGAAGTGGTGGAGGACAAGGGAGTTGGAAAACAGGATTAGAAGATTCCTAATTTTACCATTCTCACAGTCAGCTAGGTATGGCACCACAAATCCCGTGCACAGAGCAATTCAAACAGATTACAGATTAATTAGTGCATGTATAACCATCTTCTGTGGAGGAACACTGATTACAGAAAGCAGAGGAAGTTCAAAATTTTGGAATCTTCTTCCCGATACACATCTTCCAAGAATCTTTTGGGAGCCAAGAAATCTAAGTAAATAGACATTCAAATAAAAGAGCCATAAAGATTTCTCCACCCCACAAATGACTTCATTTAGACTGCTGAACTTTAAAAACAAAACAAATCCCAAGCTTTATTTAAGGACAAGTTCAGGAAGGGTTGGGATTATGCTATAAACCATGGGTGCAACCTTAGCCTGAATAATTACCATATAAAATATACATGCAGAATGAAAAAAAAAAACAACATAAAAAACCTAAGGAATTGAACCTTAAACCCAAACCTCCAATGCTGCAATTGAGGCTGAGAATTTTAAATTCTCTGTGCTAGAAAGCACTGTTCCACAAGAAAACACTACATTTAATCTGAAGCCTTAGGATAAGCTTCCAAAATTGAGTGCTGATTTTAAAATCACGTGTGTGCAGTTTGAATAGAAAGTGTAGTGTCACAGAATGAAAAATTTAAGATTTAAGGTTTTAAAATATAGTTATATATATGTACCAAGATGGAGATTTTAGAGTGGTGGACAGATACTTCTTTTTCACTTTCTTCTTCCTTCTTATTCATAGGTTTTGATAGTGTCTTATAATTGGACAAGAAAATCTGCACTGCTAAATTCAGAAGTTAGAATATTAAATTAGAAATAAAAATCATTTAGGTGGCAAATCATTACTGGACCAAAGGTCCTTGAAAAAGCTCTGCAAAGCCAGAGAACCACCCTTGTTAGCCTTGTTTTACCTTGTTAACAGAACTCACAGCTTCTAAGACTGTCACATAAATAAAAACCAATAAACAACTGAGTCCAAACAAGAAAAAACCACGTCTCTTGTATTTCATCCCAACTACAAAAAGTAAAAAGTGAAAAGCCAAGAAAGAAGGCATCACCCCAGCACTCCAGCACTGCCACCTCCTTTCCCTGTTTTAGCAAGCAAAGTCCAAGCAGGAACAGCATCTCAAAGGCTCACCTGCAGATGAGGTCACTGTGATCTGTCACTCTACATTCTAGCTATTTGATGCTTCAATCTGCCCCATCCCCAGCCCAGGCATGCCCAAAAAAGACCTGAGCTCCCCCAGAGCAGGCTGACACCCTCAAGCTTCACTGCTGCCAAAGAAAACCCCACAGTGTGTTTATAACCACTCGTGGGTGTACTCTGCTCCTGTAACTCAAACTTCGACCCCAGCCTTCCTTTCTCCTTCCAAATTATGCACAAAAATACGAGCTCTGCAGTCTGTCTGTACACCTAAAATCAGAAATGGCAACAACAACAAACTCGATCTAGGTTAGATCAGGCTGTTTCTTAATGCCCCGCAGGCTCCACAGCCATGTACTATCCTCCCACATCAGTCACTAGATTAGACCATAATATACAATTAAGCAATTTCATTTCGTTTTGCAGAGGTGGAGAATTACACACCTCAGCAAGAGCACTACTGACAGAGCAGAGTCTGAACAGGGGACCAAGCAAAATTTGATTTGAAAGGAACCAGAAGGAGACTTTCCATCATGGCTTATCTTTTTTGTCAGATTTACTATGGACATACACCTCATTTTTACAGTAAAACTTATTTATTATACTCCAAAGGCATGGGGCTTCTAGATAACAGGAGAGATACTGATCATGTCCAATGGACACAATGCTAAATCCCAATTTGTCACAGGAAGGAAACACACCCACACAATAATCCTGTAACTTTCATTCCAGAAATTAGACCATTTGGTTGAGGTCTATTCCTCACATCCCACAAACCTGCTCTATAACCTCTCCCAGGCTGCATTCCTGCAGATGTGACTTGATTTTCAGAGAGGAAAAAAGTCTTTATCCCATTCTTTCCTCAAAATACTCTTACTGTGCTTACATTTTGGAGTTCTTGAGAATATCTTAAACTTAGCTTAGTATTAACCCTTGATGAATTTACTCACATAAATCTTTCTCCTTTCCAAGATAAGAATACCAACCCTTTGCACTCTGGCATGCTCCACAATTCTCAGCAAGGACAACAATTTTAAAAAGCAAAGCAACCCTTAGGAACTAAAACCACAAGACCATCAAATGACAACTGATCAAATCTAGCAACTTAATGAAAACTTGTCTCTATTACACAACCTGGTAATGATGCCTCCCCACCATTCCTTTTCCTCAAAGGTAACAAGGAAAGCTTTTACCAGACAGGAATGTATGCTAAACAAATAACCAGTTCAATGTTTTGGCTCAACCTTGACAAACAGACTGAATAAAGAGGTTACATTTTCTCATGCTACAAAATATACCAGAATCTTGAAAACGAATCCAAATTGTATGTAGACAAGGGCAAAACCAAAACTGCAACATCAAACTTGCAGCTCTGGGTATCAGATAATACCAATTGCACATATTGTCACATAGGTTATAAATAGTAACCAGGCAGCACCTTCCCCACTTGGCTGGACATTTGACTCTCAGTAAACACAGAGCAGTTTCAATTGCCCAGATAGCAATTTCCCTGCAGCCCTGGAACCTGCAGGATGCCTCTCTCAGCAAAGACTCAGTGCCTGGAGCAAACAAAAATCTGTTAGGAAATCAGTTAGAGGAAAGAGGTGGAGGTGGTTCTGTGATTTACTCTCCTCTCCCCGAGGCTTTGGCAAGCAGCTCCAGGAATAAGATGGCAGTCACCACTTCCAGAGGCAGACATTACCACTCTCCTCAAATACAGCTGCACTGGTGGGGACATGAAAAGACTTGGTATGAATTAGTCAGAGATTAAATTCAACCTAAGTGTAAGGATGCCATCAGCAGAATTTGTTCCTAGTAGCGAGGACACACAAAAGCTTCTCTCTTTGCCTTTCACCCTCAAGGACTGTTCTGTCTAGTCTTTTTAATTCCATCCTCCTTTGGATAAAGGCCGCTCCTCTGCAAGGATATCTGGGGGTCTGAGGCAGATAGCTGGACGGTTCAGCTGAGGACACCTGGCAGAGAAGGTACCCCTGCGAGGGGGCACGAGCATTGCCTTTGCTTAATTTCGGTCTGAGAGCCCTCACCAAGGGACTTAAGACCACCTTTAGTGCAAGACAAAAAGACACCTGCAAGACATCTGTGTGCACCTCCCCAAGAGCAAAGCTCTCCGTGGTCACAGACTGCATTGTGAAACAGCTTCTGCCCAGCATGGTTTGACAGGACCAAGGCACTGCTTTGCTACTGTGCTGCTCACATCTGTCCCCTAGGGCAGGCCAGCATTTCCACTGGCAGATGATTCAGTTCTGGACCTTGGACTCAAACTGTGTAATTTCCATAATCTCTTATTCCATGACTTTATTTGAGCACTAGCCAGAATGACCCTTTTCCAAAATGCTTTTAATGCAGCAAGGAGGAGCACAAGAGACTGCAGGTCACTTGTGACTTTCTCAGTGGCAATACCAACAGGCTGCTGCTGGCATATCTGGAAAAGAAAAATACCAAAATTAAAAAGTACTTCCTTCAACTTCATTCAAGTGCTGCTTTCGGGTTCAGTCAGCCAGAAAAGATCGGTAGGCACAGCTCTGTAAACTGGGAATGACCAACAGTGGTGGCAGAACCATAGCATGAGGGTAGCTGCTTTCCTGGAAATCCACACGGTGCTCCTGGAGAGCATTAACTGCACAGAACAACCCAGGGTCTTCAACATCTGAAAACTGTCCTCCCTCTGGCTGCTCACTGGCAATAAACACTTTAATATCTATATATTTACCATTAGTTTATGCTAACGGAAACAAATGCTGATATTAAGAAAGCTTAGTTTTCTCCAATTTGAGGACTTAGAAATGTAAAGGATTTGCTTCTTACTACATTGGGAGCTATTAGTAAAATCCATATCTACTCTCCCCTCCCCTGACATTTCCCATATATACACCACAGAAATTATCATAAATAGTGTTTTTTCCATGGACCCAAAAGATCTGACTAGCTGTAGGGAAAAAAAAAAACACCTTATTCCCTGGAGCAAACCAGAAAACTCTTCAGTATTTCGCTCCTGAAATACTTGGGAGTGACCACAAGTAATAAGCAATGCTTGCTTTTAACCTTTCATTTTTGTAACACTCCTGTTTATTTTCTATGCTAGAACAGACTATTCCAGCTGGAAGAGTCCCACAGTGATCCTCTGGTCCAACTGCCTGGCTCAACAAAAGTTAAAATGTGTTATTAAGGGCATTCTCATAATGAAAGTTGATTTCCCTTCCCTGGCTGACACCACCAGCTGGGCACACACCTTTTACAGTAACTTCTGCATTACGTTCTGTAACTATAGGGAATAACAGGGAAATGCTCATTTGAAGAGCAAAAGGCAGATAAAAGCATCTAATGCTGATAAAAATGGGCAATTTCCTACCCATATCACATTGTGGCAACTGAGATTATTAATGCTTTATGTCCCTTCACTGTTATCAACTCAGACATTTCTTCCTGAGCCAGTTGTTTTTATGATCAATAGCTTTCTTTTAATTTCCAGGCCAAGTTTATACCTCTCTGTTCCTGTGATGATGCTGACCTATGCATTAGCTTTCCCTCCCTTCCCACATATATTTATAGACAATGCCACATCCCCCTCAATGTTCATCACGCTAAGGTCAAATCAAGCTCTCTTGGACTAAGATAGGCTTTCTTTTCCTGAGGAAAAAACTCCATGTTGTTGGGTCTGGGGTGGGAGTTTAGGAGTTGAAAGGAGGGATGGTTGTGTGATCTTAAGAAGAATTACAGCTGTACAGTGTATTTGACCAGATGAGTTCTCAGAAGAGAATGGCACAATGGGGTGTATAGTACATCCCTCTCCTGCCCATTCTGGCTTTAGCCTCTTTCACCTCTACAATCCACAATTAGCATACATTTTAATGTATTCATTGATCACAGAGATCACTCCTTCTCCTTTCTTGGTCATTTCCAAGTGAAAAGACATCAGACTGTCTCACACTATTGAATTTAATTTCTTGTGTATCCCATAAATTCTAGCTCTTTCTACAGAACACCAATGTAAAGGTAGAGCTGCTCTCAAAGGCAGATCAAAGCACCCCTGAGCCTTAAAGAACAAGAACCTTTCCCCCAAAACTAGGTTCTTCCCCTTCTAAACACGATTTGGTACTTTTTGTGAAAGAAACAAATACAGTATTTGGATGCAGCAGTCCTTTCAGAAAGGAGATGCAATAGCAATGCCACATGCCAGGAAACTGGTGGAGCTCCATGTGGAAGATTCCCACAGGCTGTGGTCAGCACTTGTGATCAACCCTTCCAGTCTCCTCTACTTCCTGACCTCCTTAGATCCATGTAATAAATATAAATAGGGCAAAACACCTCTAGGAGCGGCAGAAAAACACAATGGCTTTCATCCTGCAACTCAGTGTTTGAAATCAGAGGAGTGGGGTTCTAGAGCACTCTCCAACACAAAAAGCCCAAGGCAATTACTCAGTTTATTAAGAGAATAGTTTTCTGAGACTGAAAAGAAACAGACCACATGCCAGGATTTGCCTTCAAACTAGTCCAGTGCTTTGATATCACCATATAGATGTAGACATGACAACAATGCACAGTTGATGTGCCAAATCAGAATCACATGCTCCTAAACCATGACTGTGAACACGTATGCAAAGCAAACCAGCTTTATTGAAGGTTCATTGAAGGCTGTGCAAAATTATTGGGTTCAAGGCCTTCAGCTGCATGAAGATGACTTTCTGTGAAAACAGCTGATACTGTAGCCGTTTCTGTAAGCCTCTGTCCTCTGACAAGTGTTCTGTGGGGTGGGAGGGAGTGCAAGGGAGGTGACCCTGTCATTTGAAACTCCGTTTCCTTGACGGGATGGATGAAATTTTGCTTCTTCCTCTGTTTCAAAGAATTACGGCCTTGAAAGCTGAAGGTGGCAAGAGACTTGCAGAATTTTGCCTGTGTACATAGAGCTGCCAGAAACAGCACTGATAACAGTGTTGTTTGGAAAGGCTGTTCATAGGATTTCAAGAAAACTGTGCTTTTTTGGTAGAAGAGCATACTAAAAGCTGCTGGTACACTTTTGCATGTTGTTTACTTTGGAAAATGAAATTTGAATGTTGTTTTCCCCTCAAAGGCATAGCTATGCTATGCAAAGAAATACTTCAGGCAATTTATGCCACATCTGTGTCCCCACAGCTAATAAAGGAATGCAAGATGACTACAAGCTATGCGAGTATAATCACTTCACCAAATTGCATATGAGAATTTAAGAGATAAGTACTGTTCTAAGTGCTCCAAGCACATATTATATGTTGCCCAGGAGTCCATTATCCCAAAAGAAGAAAAATTATTTTGTGTCTTTGAATTGCTTTAAGAAATATCTAAAATATCCTAACAGTGTGGTTGATCCAGCATTGCTCTAATCTGATCTTGAACAAGCTTACTTTTCCTTTTCCACATATGCTATGGAGCAGTGACTTAACTTTCATTAGTCCCCTGGCTAACTCCTTAGATCTGACCATAATACAGCCATTAAGCAGATCAGCAGGGTCTCAAGTTTAACAGAAAGATCAGTATTTAGACACGTCTATGACTTCAGTCCAAGGTTGCTGGCACATTTATAAACAGCCATAGATTGAGATGCAGTAGTATCTTAGAGAAACAGAACAAAGCAGGGAGTTTACAGTATCCAGCTGTAATGAAATGTGAAACTCTGTCCTTGACAAGCATAACACAGCATTGTTCACTGGATACAAGAGGTGCTTCCTTCTGCAGCTCCGACTGCTACCTGTTCCAGTGCTTCCACGTGTCCCTACGCCCACCACACTTGCTGGGTTTGGAGAAAACAGCCTGCCAGGGTATTGCAGGGAGGGTTTAGAGCTCATCTCACTATAGGCTGCAGGGAGCACCCTGAGGTATCTCAGTAACTCACAGGACACACTGGAGAGAAGATCTGTGGTACCCATACACTCCTCCAAGGGCTCACCCTGCATTTACTGACTGTGGCCAGATCCAAGCATTAGACTCCCACATTCCTTCACTCCAGAGGACAAGGCAGCTCACTTCCAGCACAGAGGTATTTATTAGTTATACCACATGCCACATTAACAGGAGCTTACATAAGTAAATTTAGAGCAAGGTAACACCTAATGAAAATAGCCAACAAAATAGGTACCTTGCTATTAAAGACTACTTTCCCTGGAAGAACTTAAAGCCACGTAAGGAATGTGTGAGAGAAGCTGACAACACTGCAGCAGCTACCTGCAGCAAGGCAGGTGTGGATGCAAAACACCTGCAAACAAACTCAATCCATTACTAAAGGTGAGTTTGACTTTCACTTAACAACTGAACATCACACACAATCTGTGCCCACATCTGTTTCAATCCTACCTCAGGTCAGCCTGACAAGTGCTGGGTGTGATGCCCACGGACACACAAATGACCACCCAAAGTGAACAAGGGCAGGTTTCACTCTCTGTCACTGGAATGACCAGGCTGGATGGCTCACTCTTTCAGCAGTCTTTTCTACAAAAGGAAAGGAGCACAGAGAAATGTCCAGCACACTCCTCTCCTGGCTTCCTTCACCGAACACTAGTGCAAGCCATTCATGGAAAAATAGCCCATGTCCATGAAAACAAAAACTAGCCTGTCCCAACCAGGCTACACTCAACAACTGGAGTCAGCACTAAGGTGACCCTGACAGGATTAAGCTGGAGGCCTGCCACACCATTAGCTTTCATGAGATCAGTATTTGGCTGCAGAAAAAGACAGATCACTCCTGGAGGAAAGGCATCCATGTTTTCTTTTCTCTTCTTGGTTAGGAAACTTGATTTGGCTGTTGATTTGGGAAGTACACCGATCCATATTGTTTCAAACTCTTGCTTGAGGAGGAGGTCAAACTAAGAAATTGTGAGTCACAGAACCACAGAATAATTAAGGTTGGAAAAGACCTCTGGAGATTGCCTAGGTTGATCCCACTGCTTAAAGCAGAGTCAGCTAAAACAGGTTATTCAGGACTGTGCCCAGTCGGGTTTTGAGTATCTCCAAGGATGGAGTCACAAGGGATGCTTTAAGCCTAACATAATATCTCTTGCAACAGACAGACCTGCATATTTAACCTCCAGGCAGATTAATTTTTATGTAACCAAGCAATACAAGAGAGGATAGATACTCAAGTCTCAGCACACATCACCCTAAAAGGTAAAGTCAAGGGTGCCAAAAGCAGCAAGTCACTTTTTCCCCTATATTCATAAAACTCGTAAGGTCCTCAAATTTCCTTGTTACCCTGAAACAAACCCAAGTGTTTATTCCCAGGCCTAATGGAACATTAAACAAAAGAAAGCTTAACCCATGAAGATAACACATGAAGCTTCTCTAGTAGATGGTACTGAAGCTGTGAACCCCATTTTACATTCTACTTCCTAAACAAAGGCAACACCAAGTGCAAGGGTTTAACTAAACTGCCTCTTCTCTCCTTGAAAATAGCTCTTCCTGGTCAAGTTTGGTGACATCTGAATCTGCAGTACACAGGCACTGGCAGAATCAAAAATAACATTTAAGAGAACCTCAAGAAGTGATCAAGTGTCATGTTGGCCCAGATGTTGACCCAGAAGACCTGAGTTTCTTACAAGCTGCAGTACGAAAGAGGTACCTTAATGACATCAAAAAGGACAGTCACATCTAACAGCAAAAAAATTGAGATAAAAAAAACAAGCTATGTTTTCCAAGGGCAGAGTGCAATTCCTGGCCATGGGGCAACAAAGAATAGCTATGCAGCTGGCAACTGAACCACAAGGTTTTAAATAGATAGTTCAAAGCCAAAGATTACTCTCTTATCCTGTGCTGTGTTACAAGGCTGTGAGGAAAGATAATGATGTACAGAGAAAAATCAAAAATGTATCACTTCTATTTTAAATTATCTACTTTTGCCTTTACAAAACCACTTTTTGGATGACTTGCAATGTGTCAATGTGATTTAAAACAGTAGCTGTCTGTAGAATCCAAAGACCCCTGGTTCAGATTTGGTGTAATCCAGAGTCTTTAGTTCTTGCAGAGTTGCCATTTTAATTTTGACATGAACTCGCTCAATAAAATAAGGTTCACCTCTGGAACAAGAAGCTGCTTCCAGTCTCAGCTCATGGGAGCTACTTAGAAATACTTGGGGAAAAAAGTGATTTTGCTAAGAAAGAAAAGGTGCCTCATGGGGGAAGACAGGTTAAAAAACCAGCAGAGCAGGCTGACCCTACAAAGAGCAGATTTTAAATAACCTTGTTTAGTGGGCATCTGTTACAGCCATGCATGTGGGACTGGAGAACCTCCAGCAGGTCAACCCTCTTACACCCGGGGTCCTTCTCTCCTCATCCCCTAACAGGAGGGTCTGGAGACCGGATTTGAAAAGATTACCAGGTCAAAGCTGGAAGTGTGCTCCTGCCAGCAGTCTAAAAGTGAAGTTAATCACCTCAGCACTTATAAAGGGGAAAGACTGAGTGAGACTGCTTTCAGCAACTGGCCTGAAACCAATCACGAGCCCTGTAAACACCAAGTCTGACCCTGGGGGCAAACAAGTCCTTAGCAATGGTTGCTTGAGGTAACAGATGCTGGGTGATAGTGATGCCAGAATGATTTTTTGCTTTTTCTTTTATACCCCTCTTGCATACCCTTTTATACAGTTTGATGGATTCTCAGTGCTTTTAGCCCCACACTTGTACCTCCCCAAGGCTGAGAACTCAGCTCAGCCCCACGGCACCGTTAAACCAGGAGAGCAAACATCCTGGGAGCCCCAGACACCAAGGGCCTCTCCAGAACACATTTTGGAACCTCAGCCAGGCCCAGCCAGGGGGAAGGTTCCTCACAACGAGGGCTTCACTCCAGCCTCTCACTGGGGAATCTTTGATAAATATATTCATTTTGCAAGGCCCATAATTGTGTGTATTTTGGTGTGTGCATGCATTTTCAGGACATTCCACCTGGACCAAGTGCTGTACCCCAGGATCCTGAAATAAATCCCGAGGTAAAAACCCTTTTTCCCCATAAACTGTGTTTTGGTTTTAATTTTTAATACCAGGAAAAGGCATCAATAGAGAACATACTTCTTCACACTGTTCCACACAGAACATCCCAGCAAGTCTCACTGGAACGCTGAAGTTCTCCAGTCAAAGGTCTGTACTAGAAAAAACTTTTGTTAAAAGAAAATAAACAATTTGTGTGTGCTTATTTAGAAAACAACTACCTCCATACAAATCCTCTGGCAAACAGGGAAAGTGGCACTAAGTCTTTCCAGGGAAAAAAGTTTGGTCTAGACTTAGAAAAAGCTTAGTCTAGGTGTGGATACCACAAGCACTGAAAATGTGACAACTATTCTGTGCCCTCAGTGCACAGGATCCATGTCTCCCTTCTCGGAGCAGGCAGCCCAGGTAAAGGTCCAAAGCTAAATTCAGCTACCACATTACTATACCCTGTCATGGTGCAGACTTGCTCGAAAACTTAGGAATTTATGCTGAAACTTGGAAGAAAATATCCCAGCCAACAACTTTTAGCCAACATTTGAATCAAGTCTGTAGCCTAAAGAGGTCATCCAGTGATCATAGAAGTAATTCACTGGGTTTCTTCTGCATTTCATACACATAGATTCATCCTAGCCTTTGCATAAAAAGGAAAGTATGGGATTCTATTTTTAAAAACAAGCTTGTTTTCATTTAAAGAAGTGAAACTGCATATGTGCAGATTTTATCAAGTATTCCAGATTTTATGGGAAGTTTTTTCTTTAGTGACCTGGCTCCTCAAGTAGTGAATCAAAACCACATCCGAAGGAGATATATCAGGGCTCTGCAAATTATTACTACAATCCTTAACATTCAATTCTTCAAAGCTCATTTCAAACACAAACCCCTGATTATAGCTTTATGATTTTGGAAGGAATAGAAGTGCTTAATTTTAAAACTTGCTACCTTACCATTGCTAAGTTTATATAAATTATTTCAATGCATCCTTGAGCTTTCCAGTTCACTGCTTAAAGAAAGAAAAGAGGGTGTAGGTTTCTTTAGACTTAAAAGACCAAAAATTCACTTTTAAATTAAATTATTTTTTAATTAAAAACTCAAAAAAATTATTCCATATCTTGGAATCCCTAATAAACTTTATAGATCACTATTATATGAAATTTTGAGATAAGGAAACCAAAACTGTTTTAATGTTTGAATCTGCCACAAACAGTGAGCAGGAAAAGCAACAGTTGGTGATTTTCTTTGTTTTGTTTTTTTCCTTTGTTTTTAAATCCTTCAGTGAAGAGGAAACCCTTTTAGAAAGAAGAGCTATTCCTGCAGTGCTATCTCTCCATTTCAAATTGCCAAGAACAGTGCAGGGAATGGTTTGGGGACAGAGAAATCTTCTTCCAACAGTTTAAGGATGCTCTTCTCAGACTATTTTGGTCACCAATAATTGCACTGGAATGACACTGGAGTTTCCAAAGAGAAAGCTGTTATCCTTCACAGGCAAGTCAGCTACACTGAACTCTGTAAATATACCTCAGAAGAATCAAGTGTCAGACTTTTCCTACATTTATAGTACTGCAAGAACAGAAAAAGGAATACAGTCTATTTAGCTTTTTTTTTTAATGTCTTGATATGTTTGCCTTTTAAATTTCAAAATTTATTCCTATCACTGAAGTGCACATTTCTTAAAACTGAGTGCTTTTAAATGTGATCTCAGTCAAAAATGACCAAGAGAAAATTCAGTACCTATGTCCAAAGAAGTGCTAACAGACATTTCCACCTTGAAAAAGACCAAAGACAACAAGCTCAGTCATCAAAACCAGTTCCTGAATTTTACAACTTTCTCTTCCAGTCCTGTGGTTTCACTGGGTTTATTAAATCATATCAGCTGGTATTATTAAGTACTTGATGCTAACACAGAAAGGAACAGCACTTCTGTGGTCGGAAATGCAGCCACACAACCTTCCTGTTAATGCATAATTGGAGGCTGGAACAGCAGATGCAACCAGGATCTCCATCCATATGGATCCATGCTTTGCTTAAATCAATTTATCTAAGGTATCTATTTCATGCTACCACTGAAAGGTATTTGTTTCTCTTCCCCCTGATTTTGGAAATGAGTTCCAACAAGACCATGCTGGAAACTCCCCTGCCAGGAGATTTGACCTGACTCCCCACATGGCACAACTATCACAAGAGAAATGGAAGAGGAAGACAAACAGAAGGTTTGTGGTGAGATGAGATCCATCCCTTAGGCAATTGTGGGATCTTCAGCTGTTGTATGCAAATCATGAAGATATGGGTATCTTTATACCTTAGGGCAGAGGCTGTAAGAAATGTAACAATCTCCTTTTGTTTTCAAAGTCATCAAAAGTTTAAAAAAAATATTAAAAATCAGCAAGGTCTTGGCAAAAGATTTATGTCAGTGTTTAAAAAATAAAATCTGCAGTTTCAATCATCTTTGTATGACATGTCTGGGAAAACAAGTTCATTTTTTTTGTCTGACTTCTATTTTTTAAGTTGCATTACCACTGAGTTTAACTAGAAATTGCACAAGCAAAGCCAAGAGCCCAGCCTGCTTAACAGTCAAAGAAAGACTAAGAATTATTTGTCTGGATCTACCCATTAAATCTTCTGGATGCTTTAAGGACACACCTCTTTAAAAATGCAGACATATTTCATCTTGCTTACCCCTTTAAGAAAGGCTCCAATTGCTCTCCTATTTAACTTCACTTTTAAAAACCTGTAGATTTATCACTGCCTTTTTCTTGCACTCGTGGTACACTAAGCAGAATTTTGTTCCAGGATCCTAATGGTACTTCTTAGAGCTAAAGCTAGCTAGCTTCCAAAAAAAAAAAAAAATCTGGAGAAACATCAATTAGAGCAGTCCAAAGGGCTGCCACCAGAAACTGTGACAAAGCAGTACAGAAAAGTGTGCTCAAACCCACATCAGGGCTGCTGTGGAACAGAGTCAAACTCAATGTTTGCTCTATTATCAACTTGGCACACTCAAGGGAAGTTGTGGAAGTCTGTTGTTCGAGTAATTTAAAATTAGACTACTTTAAAAAATAACAGGAGGAATAAGCCTTAGCTGTCTAGATTATGTTTCCTATAATTTTGCAGGAAAATTATACAAATATCCACATAACTATTTTAGTGCAAGGGTAATAAGCTCGTGGGATGTAAATTACCATAAGGTTTGATGCTTAAGGACAGAACATTTGAAGAGTAATATTCTTCCCACTCTCCATGAGTGTTCTCAGTGCTCTTGGTCGGGTGCCTGACAAAATATATTTATCTCACTGAGTTCACAGGTCTGCACCTGAGACTTTTTAAGTGTCCCAAGACATTCCCCCTCAAGCCCTCTTCCACACAGCTCTGGAACAAGACAAAAGACAATCTTGATGCTGTTTCTTCTGGAATCCTGACACAGGGAACATACATCATCTGTGCCAAGTGATTGGCATGTTTCCTTGCACAAATTTCAGATGGGTAGACAGAGGTAAGCACAGGGAAAAAAAAAGGCAAATATACAAACAAGACATAATTAGAGACCATCTGTAGTGGCAAACAATACACTGGGTGTATTGTAACTTGGAAAAGATCAACCTTTAGGCTCTGGCACCTGCTCTATTATAGGTGTGATCATCTAATTAGCTAAGAATTCACAGCAACACTTCACAAGCTTTCATATTTTATTTGCACTAGAGATTTTCTCTCAACAAAGTAAGAAGTTGTAAGCTACCAGTATGGCTCTGAATCAAAAATATGGTCAAAAACCTAATTTCTAGAAATTACTTTAATTCAGCTTGAAAACCTATCTGACTCACCATCTTCAGCTAGTAAGCAGCACAAAGAGCAGAGCTCCCGAGCATGCCTGCTCTCCTGGAGTATGTTTTGTTCTGGAGAATGTAAACATATGTGAAGTTCTGTCTTTCATGGGGTGAAGTTGTACCACAAAGCTGCTAAAGATATCACAATTATTATATGTTTGCATGGAAGCAGCTAATTAGGCCTTGCCTAAGCAAGCAGAAAGCAACCACAGCTTAAACAACTATCTTTTCTACAATGGTTTTTCATCTTTCTTTCCACAGCCAAAATACATAGCTCTCCAAATTCTCTAAAAGGATATGACTGAACTAGACAAGATCTTACTTTTTCAAATCAGCATGTGGCATCATTACATCTGAGTTACACAGGTAACAAGTGCACCCAAATATCCAGAAGGGAGAAGTTTCAGCGGAAAAATGAAGACAACTTTAGTTGGAAACAATCCTGCAGCCAGAAAAGCACATACTGTCCCCACTATAAAATCTATTTACCCTTCAAAGCAGCAAGATAAAAGATTACTGGAAAAGTGCTGGACAAGATAAAGCAACAATTAATTTCAATTAGTGCCATTCAGTTTGCGTTCAGTTTCAAGTCTTTTAACTCCACTTTTTTTAATGCCCACTTTTTGCCAGCTCACCACTATTTTAAAGGAGAGCTATGACAAGCTCCACAACGCCTTCATTCTGAGGAGGTTTATTTGACTGCAACACAAAATCTGTCCATTTCCACACAATTCCTGAATTCTCAGCTGAGGCTGCTGTCACTTACGTGGTGCAGCACAGCAAACTGCTCCTGCATTTTTGCTGCCTTACTTCACTGTTCCTCTAGAACAAGAGCACATATCCTGCTGGCTTAACCTCCTGCCTTTCAATTCTGCACTCCAGGGAAATCGATGCATTTCAATTATGCACACTTACGTCACCACCTACCATCCAGGCAGAGTTCAGCTCATCCATTAAACTGTGCTCTCTTTGGCAGCGAGGGAAAGAGGTGTAGGTGGAAAGCAGGAATCCCATCTGTGTTTTGAAGGGCAAAGGTAAATCAGGTAGAACAGCAGGCAATTGGAATGGCAGGGAGGCATGAGACTGAGCTGAAATTCTTTAATCACACACAGCACTTTAAGCAAAAACTGAATACTGTCACTCTTTTGTGTCCCCATCATATGTACACAGGGGGGTGGGCAGACAGAGCCCTGGTGATGTGGCAGCTGCTTTCTCTTCTCTCCCTAAAGATGATTTCATGTCAGAGTATACACTGGTTTCAGTCAAAGAAAATATCCAGAACTGTCATAAACTTTTTTAAAAAGCATTTCTGACCACAATGTGGCAAGATGGAGATAAAAAGGGAGAAGACAAAAAAGCAGTTTTGTTTGAGAGCTATTTTAAGTTCACATCTCCAGGCAGAACAGCTTTTAGCATTGCTATCCTCAGTAAGAAGCTTCAGGGTCAGTTACTTTATTTGTTGTTTCTTCCCTAAGGAATAACTAGGTTTGCATGAATAGAGCTGCCTAGCCTGGCTTAGACCATGCACATGGTGGAAGGTGGAAAAAGACATGAGAGGGCTGGAAAAGACAACAAGAAAATTGCAGTGCAAACACTGTTTACAAATGCTGCACCTAAGACAATTTCCTTAGCTGCTCAGGCAACTTTAAACCCCAAGCAATGGCTACAGAGGTGGAAAAAATGCCTGGTACCATCTCATCCTTCCTACTCTGAGGGTAGGTGGAAGGGTAAAGCTTCTAAGGGGACAACAGAAGAGATCTTTAGTTTTGCCCAGGAAATTAGCGCTTGGCCGTGGACTCCTGTAAAGGAAAGTCAGCCTCAGTTTCACCACAGCAGAGCAGCAGACCTCTGATGAATGACATACACAACTAAGAGCTAGACAGAACTCTGAAAAAGCCACTGCAACCAAAAGGTGGTAATTTGGTACACATAAAAAGGTGACTGAGAGTCGAAAGGAACTGAAGGATTGCCTTTTCTGACCACAAAATGTGGCCCAGCCTACACAGCAACGATACCATCACGGGTTTCTATTTCCATCTGGACAGTGAAAATGGAGAGGATGTAGTTAGAAGTTTCTCACCACTGTACTGACTAGTTTTTCTTATTTGAAGTCCATGAAGGAATGTAGAAACACTCCATTTATCAGCTGCACAAGCATAAGTGCTCAATGTCTGTTCCTCCCTGTATGTCTACTTAATTTCTTTAGCTTATCATTGACACCTGTTTATTTCTTTGACTCCAAGTTTATTTGCAAGTACCATTTATGGTGGTTTTCCAGAAACCTGTGCCCTAAGAGCCTGACAGATTGCCAGCTAGCCTCATTAAAAGGCCTCCTGTGGCAACAGCTTTCTTCCACTGCTGACCAAGGCTGTGTTTGAACTGATGACCCTAAACTGAAGCACTTCACATGTCGAATATTGGGTGTGCCAAGCCAGCCTGTAATCCCTGAATATGGGGAATTCTTGAAACGAAACATCTTTAACTGTGGCATCTGTTATTCCCCTAGAAAAGCAGAAGAGCTAGTAAATATGCTTTTACAGTCATCTTTAAGCCTCTAGAAATTAGTCTTGACACGCCTTTCCTCCTCTTGAACGTTCAGAATTTTCTAATACCCCAGCACATTTTAGAACATATTCTTTAATCCTTTCGTTGATTGACAATTTCACTTAAGATTTTATCTTCACCCTCTTGGGATTACTTATATGGTCAAACTCTGCTCTTCAAATAGCTTGTAAAGTGAAGATTGAACAATAAGGGGTGGGAGAAATGAATTTAACATCAGACAAACAGAACAATTCTGGCTCCTAGGGTTGGGCAAGCCTTGGAAAAGACAAGACTTCTTGCCATCATACTGCAGATCACCTGCCAAATAGTAACAGAAACACCCCACAAAACATAACAAAAAAAACCCCCAACAACTAAAAAGACCACAAAATCCACCCCCCAACCACTTTCAGATCCAGTTACCACCCTGAAATGGAAAGGAGCAGGCAACACCACAGAGCTGATAGCCTCCACCCTAGCTACAGCAACAGAACCTGCCAAGCAGCTATTTATCTAGAATCCACAGCCACATGAGCTGGAAAACACTCCTCTCTTCAGACTCTTGACAACTGTCCCAGCTCAGGTTAATACCAAACCCCCAGGTTTGGTACATGCAGAACCTGTGACAGGCTTCACTATACTGAGAACGTGACTAAGAAGGTGCTGCTTCAACACCTTGTCAACTTAATACTTCTGTTAGGATTAATACTAGAATATTTTAAGTCCTCTAGTAGCAACTGCTTTCATTAGCCTTTAAATAGTTTTTCCACGGCAGTATCTCTGATTTTTTTCTCTGTCCCAGTCTTCAAGCCCTGGGGCACACAGCTGTCTCACTGTTTTCTGAGGATGGGACAGGGAGAAAGACTAAGGACAATGAATAAAAACCAAACCACGGCCCCAAAATCCAAAAGGTTCTGCCAGCACAACACTGAAGAGCACCCAAGGGGCAGAGAGTGTGCACCCTGCTGCTCTCCTGGCTCAGGTTTTTGCCACAATACCTGGTCTCATGCTGAGCTCTGCAAATGTATATGGGAAAGCAAGTTCTGTCCTTGGGAGTACAGAGCTCAACAGGACCTGCACACACACCAGGGCTCCCAGAAAAGCTTCCTCTTCTCTCGATGCACCTTAGATGCACATAGATGGTAAGCCTTGGGTGTTATTAAGAGGGAAAGCTACAATTACCTTCATTCTCCTCTGCTAAAGCTCTTAAGGTTAATCATGTTGCACCAGCATCTTTTTAACCATTCTGGTTAAAAAGAGGCCTCTCCAAGCAGTGTTCACACATGGACCTGCTCCCTCCAAAGCTGCCATGCTACAAACCTTGAATTCCTCCTCTCCACAGCTGATGTGCTCAAAAACCTTGACAGAAAAAAACAAAATGAGGGAAACACACAAGCCTTTCAAGTCTAATTTCTGAAGCCATTCAAACACTGAGAACAAAACTGTTTGATCAGCATTTGATCAGCAACAAGCAGACTGGAATGGCTTGGTCCTGAAAAGACTCTGAAGGGAGAAGGAAATACAGAACAAAGATCTGTTTCACTGCTGTTGCTCAAGGACCTAAAGATAATTAACATGAGTATGTCTCAATTTGTGGTACCTTACATGCCCTCTTGACCAATTCTTGACCCAGAAAAAAAAATCCTAAAGGGATGGGGAGGAAACTACATGAATATTTATGCTCTTTAAGAACAATAATATGTGTATTGAAATATGCAATATATAAACAGTTTACTAAGGGTCAGATTTTGAGTGTTCCATTGTCCAGCCAAAATTTTTTTGTTTATAAACTACTACACGAATCAATCTTTTAAAAAACCTGTCGGCCTCCTGCTGAAAACAAGCAAAGTATTAGTCCTTGAAATCTCACACAAGCAGCAATTATTTTTAGACTAAAGGATACTAAGTGAAGGTTATGAGATGAGCAATGTCATTTGTAAATAAGCTCTCTGAAGCAGGAAACATCTGAATTTGGGCCTGTTGCTGTTCAAAACAAGTTATCTAGCATTTCTGGCCAAAGGCACATTTTACACACACAAAGATGCTGGCTTCCAGAAACAAAACACAACTGCCACTCTTGAGATAGACAACGACCCTCCAGAATGTAAGACAATGACAGAAGACAGACCCCACTCCTACCCAATTTGAAGTTCAGAACCACCTGGGTACTTCCAGCAGGGAATGTGAAAGGAGGCGACATCCAAAGTAAGAGGAAGCAAAAGGAGCCACCCCTCCTTTTCAACAACAGACAGGTACAGAGACAATTTCAATTCATGTAACACAACCACAGAGATCCACATGAGCTCTAACACAGCCCTCAGCACAGAGCAGTGAGCAGGAGGAAGGTGGAATCAAATGGTTCCACTGGACATATCTACTCCTCTTCCATCCAACAGACTGCCAGGTGACTGTTCCCATCACTGGTGGTACAAGTCAGGAGCAGTCAGAGCATGGAAGGATGATGAGCTGCCCTGCTGTATTAGGGACAATTTGAGATTCAAGGAATAAATATTGTCCTTTCCCAGCCTCCAAATTAGATTTCAGCAGAGGAAACAAGACTGGCCTGCATACTCCACATTTTTGTGCCAGCAAGGAAGAACAGGTTAGTACAAGAGCCTCTGGAAAATATCCTGACAGAAGCTTCTCTATACAGGTCATATTTCTGGGCTTGTTCTCTTATCCTTGACAAAAGCTGTTCCACATAGCTATGTTCATTTCACTACAACAACTTTTTTGGTAGTGTGGGGAAACCTATCAATATCACAAGTACTTTTTATAGGTAAGTGGATTTCCACCACCATCACCCTTCCTTGTATATTTATTTTTCAGATTACTGAACACATGAGCCTTTGGGTACTTCATATTCAAAAGCAGTTATTTGTTTATTTCAAGTTCCAGCCTTTTTTACTATTCATTATTACTTTTTTACATATATACTCTTTACCCTGACTACTTAGAGGGCTAAACACCAAATGCAGCAGCATTTACAAGACTTGGGACCTTGCCAGATGAGAGTTCTTCATGTTTTATCACACACTATGTCTCAAAATCTTTTATGCATGTTATGCATGTTAAGTTGCATTACTTTTTTAAACAATTGGTATTTAAGAAAAAAACATAATATTTGGTGGTGTGTCTTGAGAAAGGCCTAACAATTGCAGCTGTTCATTTGAGACAAACCCAAATTCTTCTAGAGCTGAAGACAGTACATGGGCACCTTGAAACTCCTGAAAGGAGGAACTAAGCTAAGAGGCAACAGCTCTACCATGACTTTAAGACACAGCTTCAGTCTCTTCCCATCAATCTGAGTATTTACATTTATGGCTCAGCATTTTCTTCAGTATGGTATCTCCACATCGTACTGGATGAGTTCTAGACTAAATACATTAGAACTGGAACCAAACCTTTTAGTCTCAAACTAAATATTCTCAAACAACCAAAAGAATAACTGATTTTAGCCTGTTACTCTCCATTCTAGAACAGTCTGAAACCATGACCAAATTTCTGAACCATCTAAGTTTCAAAGTTAACACACTTAGCTAGAAAATATTTTGATTTTTTAAATCAATTTCTTCAAGAGACTTGTCATGACTTACAAGTCTTTTATACCAGTTGTGGTTACCAAGGTCTGCAAGATGGAAGAAGTGTCAGAGAAATGCTGCTTGAAAAATCAGAGGATCATAGAATGGTTTGGGTTGAAAGGGACCTTAAAGATCACCTAGTTCCAACCCCCCAGCATAGGCAGGGACACCCTCCACTAGACCAAGGCTGCTTAAAGTCCCACCCAACGTGGCCTTAAACACTTCCAGGGATGGTGCATCCACAGGTTCCCCGGACAACCTGTGCCAGTGACCCACCACCCTCGCAGTAAAGATGTTTTTCTCAATATCTAATCTAAACTCCGCTTGCATAGGAAAGGAAAAGATCTACTGTCACTCTGCTACATCACCTGAGCCCAACAGCAGTCAGGAAGGAAAGAGCACCAGTGACCAGCAGACTTACCCAAGTTGTTCTCCTGGCCTCTCTTTTCTGGTGATGCTATAACCAGCCTTCTTTGAACAGCACAGCTTCCCTCCCCAGCTCTTCCTGGGGGCTGGAACTAGATGATCTTTAAGGTTGCTTCCAACTCAAAACCATTCTATGATTTTATGAATTCCCAAGCATTTCTCTCAATTAAAAAGCATCACAAGCACTTAGAAACCACTCGATGAACATTAAGCAAACCTATTGCTCTCTACACAACAACCTCACTATGCCCTGAACTTGAAAGAGTCCTTATGGGAATGTTCCTGAATCTGGAAGGAAGGCTTTACAGTAAGCACTAAATAAACATATGACTTGGGGTGCTTTTAAGAGGCTACTTCACTTGATAAAGTGACAGAAACAACACTGATAACATCCTAGAAGGATGAAGGCCCAGCTTATCTTAACAATACCAGGGACAGTATAGTCTTTCCCATATTCCTACTGCTTTAATACAAGGGAGTTGAGGGAGGCAGAAACTCCAGCTCTTCCTGAACTTAAACACAGAAGGATAATCTCCCTTCAAGGCCACAAACCAACTACTTCCAGTCTTCAAAAAACTCTTAGCTAAAGATCCAACCAGAGGAACAATGTGAAATTGCCTGAGCAATGGTAGATAAGGGATTTGCCACTTTGCTTCATTGAGTCACTTTGGTAGTTTTACAGCAGGAAGATTATAGAATTCACAGCTAGCAGGCCAGTTCCAAGGGGGCACTTCAACTTGCATCTTATAAATCTCCATCAAGATATTTGTATAACTGTGGATTAACAGGCTCTTAGACAAGAAAATACCTTCACTTAACAGTTAGTGAATAGACTCTACTGCCAATATTTCTTTGAGACCCAACTGCTTGTGTTATGCCCCCACTAAATCCATTTGTAATGTCTGATGGACAGGGACCAACCTCAGAGAGAACCATTTTTAGGTTTACTGTGTTGGTGAACAGAAGCCAAGGCTTAGTCTCTGAGCACAGTGCAAAAGCATAAGAGTTTAGTTCTAACTCTCACACAAACAAAACTGTCCTTCAAAAGGAACTTCCAGAACTTTCACTGTAGAGTTCTCTGTGTCTATCCCATATCAACTTTCCTTTGAAGAGTCAACAACTTATTCCAACTAATGAAGACTTATCAATAAAATTTTTTGTTTCACACAAAGCCACAGCAAGTGAGGGCAGCTGAAGCAAAGTCCAAGCCTTTGCTCTGTGAAAGAATATTATCTTAAGATTCGAATGGGGACCACTATCACCAGTGCTGGAAGAACTAAGAGAGATAGAGTATCAGCAGAAAAACAGAGAGGCAGGAGTTAAAAGCAGGATCTTAAAGCCTCCTCTCTATCCTCAAACCTGGAACCCCTGTGATCAGGTTTATTTTCCAACAAAAAATTTGTCCAGAGTCACAGGTTTCCAAGAATTCAAGCTTCTCATCATATGGCTGAATTTAACTCCAAGCTTATTCTTGGCTCTACCAATTAATTTCTTGAAAATGATAAATCATGAACAACAAAAAAAAAAATATCCCTAACACCAAACCATTTATTTATCACATTACCCTAATTACATTGGCAGAGCTACTAAATGACATAACAGATGGCTGTATGACACAAATTTTAAAAGCTGGTACCTTGGTTTTATGGCACTTTACTCTTCAGTACTTTTACAATAACTGAAGATTTTTGGCAGTTCTTCAAAAATGCACACCTCACCTCTAACCGCTTGTTTTGAGATAGGCCTATAATGGTCTATCAGATGAGCTATTTTCAGAAGACCTTGAAATATCTGCACATCTAAATCCCACCAAGCCTCACAACAATTTGAATCCTGTTTCCCTCAGACCCTCCTGGAAGCCCTACCAGAAGCATGCTGTGCCACAAAAAGCCAGCTGCTCCTGATGAAACTGTTCCAAAATTCCAGAAAGACTTCCTCAGAGACTGGGAGCATACCTAGGAGTGCAGGGCATTACATCCTCACATTTTAGGATGGCACCAATATTCTTGATCAGTGTAAGAACAGCTTCCACTCATACAGGTATCTACACTGCCAGAAACCTTCACAGTAAAGTAACAGTCATGAGCAAGGGCACTTGCCACAAATCCCTAAGTAAAGAACATCCTCAGCCAAGTTCTGTTGTCAGCCCATGCCATCAACCTTCCTTCCTTATTCCTACAGATGCCAGCCCAGCCCTTCTCACGAGCAGCACAAATTCACTTTCCAGTGAAATGCCACCCTCCCCAAGGGGAGGACACACACACACAAACACATTCTGTGCACACACAGCTCTCCCCAGCCGCTCTGTAGCACTTCAACACGGGGACACAAAGATCTGGCTCTTGGAGAGCACTATCAGCCCTGTAACAAAGTCCAGGGCGAGCTGACAGCAGCTGGTGATAGAGCCAAGCCCTCTCCTAGAGACATCCACTCCGTGGTTATCTGCCTCGCTCAGAGCTCTTTGTGCTCCTCCAAACATGGAGCTCTCCTGACAGGAGAGGAAAAAGGCTGAGAGAGCAAGAGGCAAAGCGGTTGTTTTGGTTTATGGGCTGTGGCCCAGAAAAGCAGATAGCCCTGGCACAAAAGATAACAGCACAAACATTAGAGCATTCCTTGGGAACAGAATGGGAAAAGGTTTATTACTTGTACACCCAGCGAGATGCAGCATTTCCACACCTCACTGCAAACTACAAAAGGAGATGTGCCCTTCCCATTTAGAGGGATGGCTGCAGGGAATGAAGTACCCAGAAGTTTTCTTTAGGATTCCCTTATTCCATCCTGCTGATGCTTTTCTCTGGTCTTAAAACTAAAACACAGTTTATAGGGAAAAGGGGTTTTTACTTTGATATTTATTTCAGGATCCTGGGGTACAGTACTTTGTCTAGGTGGAATGCCCTGAAAATGCATGCACCACTCTTTACACTGAAATACACAGAATTATAAGTTTTGTAAAATTAACATATTTATCAAAGATTTTTTAATGAGAGGCTTGAGTGAACTCTTTGTTTTAAGGAACTTTTTTTTTTTTATGGGCTTATTTTAGTTTACAAAAATCTGTTTCGGAGAGGACTTTGGTGTCTGGGGCTTCTAGCCTGTTTGGTCTTCTGGTTTAACAGTACAGGGGGTTTTAGCTAAGTTATCAGGCTTGGAAAGTTACAAGTATGTGAGCTAAAATCACTAAGAATACATAAAACTATATAAAAGAGTATGTAAGAGGGGTATAAAAGAAAAAGCAAAAAAATCATTCTGGCATCACTACCACATTCAAAGCAATGTTTTTAAAGCATCCTTCAGACTTCTCTTCCATTTGTAGCAAGCAAGTTTTATTGAGACAGGATTTATGTGCACATTATTGCTGAAAGCAATACCTAAACCCAACTTTTAAAGAAGAGACTAGAATAGGGCACCTGTGTCAGAAGTGAGCTAGTGTCAACAGGTCTGTCCTCAGCCAAAGGATGCAGTAACCCCAAGTCAAATGTGACTATTTGGTGCTTCTGCTTCTGTTTCACATGAGAAAAACAGCACTGCAATTAATGCAGGTTTGTGAGAGGAAGAGCTCTCCCCAGCTGTGAAGTCTGAACTCGACAGGCAGAAGTGTTTCTACAAACCAGACTGCATGCATGCCCTAATAACTATTACACTTCTTCAAATCCAGTGTGTTCACTTGTTCTAGTAAAGTTTATAAATGTCTTTTCAGCACAAGAGACAACCAGCCATGCAAACAGAAAATCTGAACATGACACACTGTCAAGCTGACAAAAATAACACTGAAATTTCCCTTGCTCTGTTAGCATAGCACACACTTGAGTAGAAACCTGTAAGCAGTAAAGCATTTTCAAGGAAACAACAGGATAATGGCATTTTTTCCATGTGCCAAAATGAATCTCCACTGCTTAACCATAACACAAGTAGTGAGCATAAACCTGGGAAAGGGCAAAGAAATTAGAGCTCAAACTGTAACTGTTGCTGCAGATACAGATGAAAAACAACTAAAAAATTCTATTAATGCAAACTGCAAGCACTGGATAGTGCTGCTCTACACTCTAGGCAACAATACTAGGAAATGGAAGTATCTTGCCTTTTGCAGTCAAAATACACAAAACATGAACACACCATGAACAGTAACCATCTTCCAAGTAGCTGCTCTTCCACAGAAAAGCAGAGGAAATTTTCACCTCTGACAAAACCTCCAAAGCCAAGGAGTTTCAGTAAGAACTGAGCAGAGCCCTTTCCTCTCACAGTTCAGATCCAAACTTCTGCTTCCCACCATCAGCAAACTGGAACCTGCTGGAAAAGCACAAAGTAAATGATTCACCTTCTCTCTGATAACCACGCTGCAGATTGTTGCTGCAACTACAACAGACCAGAAGAGAATTGGGAAAGCATGGCTTTTACTTGTCCTTAACCAGAGATGTAGAATGCACATGGGGGCTGAAGACACAGCTCAATCCCAGAATAAATACCACCTGGGCCTCCAGTCTGGACTTGTAGTTCCAGCTTAGATGAGCAAGCTCTGCTCCAACCACTGAGGAGGGGATTTCTGTCTTTAGGAGAGACATTACCACAGCACAGGTTAATATCAGCCAGGGCACACAATCTCATTATTATTATTTTTATTACTGCTGTTTGCTCACAAAAGCCCAAGTTGTGCCTCCCTATTCAGCAAGTCAGCCATTCAAAAAATCCTGCTTGGAATCTGTGAATGTATCTCAGATGAGGCTGTGAAAGAACTAGCCAGATCGGGGAAAGGAGCAAGTCATTTGCTCATTTAAGTGTTTTAAAAAGTCAGAACTGAGCCAAAAAAAGCAACCACACACACTTTCTTCACCTGGCAAACCCCACACTCTCACATTATGCTCTTAAGTAAAAGAAAATAGTCCAGGGGTATTTTCAATTTCTTTTCAAGCTGCATCACCAATGACAATACTAGTAGGCCTATAATGGTCTATCAGATGAGCTATTTTCAGAAGACCTTGAAATACCTGCACATCTAAATCCCACCGAGCCTCACAACAATTTGAATCCTGTTTCCCTCAGACCCTCCTGGAAGCCCTACCAGAAGCATGCTGTGCCACAAAAAGCCAGCTGCTCCTGATGAAAGTGTTCCTGAATTCTAGAAATGCTTCCTCAGAGACTGGGAGCATACCTAAGAGTACAGGGCATTACACTCTAGGACCCATTCACTGATTATCCTTCTACAAAACCAAAAGTGAGGGCTTCTACATATCATATACAGGAGAACCTCCTACTCATCTAGGAGTGTTAAATACAGTTGTAAAAAAGTCAGGTTTACTCTAGTGAATAATCCAGCATAAAAAGACACAAGCAACAAAAGGCTGCTGGGCTCGTTTCCTTTCTGAGGGTAGTAGAACTAATTTTCATTTTTTTCTTTTTACTCTTACTTCAAGCAGGAGCAGGAAGAATTCCTCAAGTTCCCATACATTAGCCCTGGCAAACTAAGATGCCTCTTTTCCATCAGTTAACTTGAAACACACAAAGAAAGGTCTCTGAGACACTACCTGACAACTTGTGAAATTAATTGCCACACATTAATTTACAAGCAAATAACTCCGAGCAACCAGGAATTAAAACAAACAAACAAAAAAAGGCACACAGGAACAAGCAGGGAAGAAATGATCTGCAGTCAGACTGGCCAATATTAAAAAAGCACACCCGAGGGCATAGTGATTTCCAGGGAGGAAATCCACCCACTGGCAAACATCAGAATTAGATGGAGCACATGCTCTCATGCCAGAAGCACAATGTAACATATTCCAATATGAACAACTGCTTCACTCACTGCATATTGATCCTCAAATATCAACTGCAATTCAGTTGAAGTCTGTAACTCCTGATACTGGACGATTTATTCACTAGTTCTCACTGTATGAAACTGCTTGTGCATTCATTTTTCCTGCCTCCACTTTTTTCACCTGTTGTAGCAGGACACATTGAGAAAGCACCACAGGTATGACTGTTGCCACAGCCAGAATTATACCAAAAAGTGTTATACTGTGCATTTCAGTGCAGCTCCCAGGACTGGCCAAGGTATATAAATTTCAGGCACTGATTAGTCATATAGTTTACTTCTTTTTTAAAGACAGTAGTTGGGGTGTTTGCAGGGAAGAACCCAAGTATGGTCCATACTCAAGGTCTGTGTTCATTACATTGACAAAGCCACTAAACAGCCATAAACCCCATTGATTTATTGGTTTTCTGAAAAAGAACACTTAAAAGTTACAAAATTACAAAAGGGGCTGGTTAATTAACTGGGGACTGCCCTGAGGAACAGAAGGCTTAAACAATACAAACATTCAGACAAAAATGATAAAACACACACTGAAGGAACAGTTTAAAAAAAGATACTGTGAGAATGCTAAAAGCAAAACAGGCTGTCTCCACTAGGTCAGTCCTCTGAAAAGGTCAAACACCTTCTAAAAACAAGAGTACAAAGAAAGAAAAGAACACTATTTTTATTTCTCAAGTTATCTAGACCGCAGTAAAATAATAGAATTTATCTGTGTTCCCTCCTATGAATCAGGACTCTTTCAACATTTAAAGCAGAATGATAATTCCACCAACAAATATTTCAGAGTCAATTACTGAGGCTCTTGCTGTAACACGATTTTGTTAAAGGAACAGAAGTAATTCATGTGGGGCCATCGGGTGTGACAGACATTTCAGAAACACTAGAGGTGTCAAAGAAAGGCTTCAGGAACACTGTAGGTAGGCAAATAAAACACACCATCCACTTCAGAAACAAACATTCTTGTGACTAAGCCCCAAATTTTAGCAGGTCAGGTTTTATAATATATCTGTATATCAGCAATCTCTTAAAAACAAGGAAGCACAGAAGGAAGAGGCATCTTTGTCACAGAAGGGGCTCAATGCACACATCCCTAGAAATAACTCCCAGCATGCAGTCCAACAAAATTGCCAGTTTCCACACCAGCCACCCAGATTTTAAATTGCACAGTATATTAAAAAGGGTTTCATTCACTTTCCCACAAGCAGCATTACCAGGTTTGCCTACTCGGGAAAGTGAACAGTGGCTCCCATTCAAAAAGTCACCAGGGAAAGGAAGTACAATTAAAATTTTCAGCAAGGGATAGTTATGTTTAAAAAAGAAGCCCTAGGGTTCACAACCCTTTTGGGAAGGGAAAAGAGGATAGAAATTTTTATTTTGCCTTTTAATACTGTTCTGCAAGAAGGCATTTGGACAGGCTGTAAGTGCCAAGTGGCACAGTTACAAGCTATCACATTTTTCCCAGGCCTGCATCTATTCACACCCACACTGGTATCTTGCAAGTCCATATCCACATGCATATGTAGAAACAGATGTAGGACTTCATTAGTACATGTATAAATATTCATTAGTTGCTATTCGTGCCCACAAACACACTATCACATCTGCAAGACAGCAAAAGGTTCCCTCTTCCTGTTCCTGGGAAGGTTCTTATCCTAGCTGTGTCTGTGCTCATGAAGGTCAACTCCAGAACTATAATGCTGCATTTCACTTATCTCCCTCCAGAAACTGAGGGGACAGAGCCTATTACCTGTTTGGTAAAAGGGAAGGAACACCTAGAGATGAAAGAATTTCAGTGTAATGTTAGATCAATAGTATTTTCACCGCTTGAAAAGGTAATGTTGCTTTCCTAGATAAGGACAGGCTAGAGACAGAAACCCTGTCATGCTGCAAATGCCTCATCTCACCTGGAGAGCAAAGTACAGGAGAAAGGCAGAAAAGCAGCCATCAATATCAGAGCCCTGAGTAGTACAGAGTATGTACAGTATGGAGTCCACCCTGGCTCGTGTGCAGGTGAAACAGGAAAGCAAGCTGGGCCCTTCCTTTCCAGTTTTGCTACCTTTCAATTTCTCTTTAGGCGCTGTAAAGCTCAGTAACATGCAGACCCATCAGGGTTACAACCTCTGATTTTTCTCCAGAATTTGTTTCAAGACTGCACCGACTCCACCTAGTTTACACTTCTCCTTCACAAAGCAGACAGGGCATCTTATCTCAGGTTTCTCTGCAGAGGCACAAGAATCTCCTTTCCTGAGGGTGGCTGCTCGTCTTCGAGCAGTGAGACAGGTCACCTCCCGTCATTCTCTGAGTACAGCCAGGATTTAAGTCAATTCCATTCTAATGCTTCACGAAGTCCTGGCATAGTCTGCCCCTCCTTTTTATATGAATTCAGCATCCCAAGGCCACACTATGGTAAAAGGTGCCCTCCTGAATCAGTGCCAAGCCCTTTAAAGGAATCATAAAAGAGGCACTATGTGGCAAAACATCTCTGCCTAACACAAATGGGTTCTTAAATATCCACCTGAAAACTAACTTTATTAAAAAAAATTACACAGTTTTTTAGGGTTCCAACATTTTACCAAGCTGCTCCTAACCACCAATTAACAGGAAAATGCAGTCATGTTTTCAGTTATTAAAAGCTTAATTTTCTTTACATATTCAGTAGTAATTAAGAATGAGCAAATAGCATATATTTTGCTAGCAAAAATATTATGAGGTCATGTACAGGAAGAGGCAGATTTTCTTATAAAAACAGTAGGTACAGGTAGAAGTGACAATGTTCACAAGTGCACAAGCACACCTGAAGAAGTTGGCAGAGCCAAGAAGAAAGCAGACAGCAGCTTACAGAAAACTACACTAAGTACTGCTCCTTTTGATTCTCAGCTGGGGCCCTGGAGACACAGAACAGTCAGAATTTGAGCCTAAAAATCAAAACCCTACATGAGAAAGGAAAAATGGTTCAATAGAAATGGTGATTTTATGGCACCTCATCTAACCACCACATGTATTTCCTCTCCTTTATTAATTTGCATCTCTTGCCTCTTTCTCTCCTAAAAGCTTGTAATACTTCTCTTGGAATATTCCTCCCTATGTCCTCCCAACTACAACATCATTAAGCAACAACTTTTCCTTGTCAATCACCACTAAATCCTCTTCCCTGACTAGCAATGCCACCGTGGCAGTTATGGACCCCAGAGTAAACCCACCCGGTGTCACCATCCTTTATTCCAACAAGGCTATTTTTAAACCCGGATCAGTTTCCTGATAAGACTCTATGCACTCTCAGACAGCTGTGCTGTGTGACAAGAGCAGGCAAAGAGGACACAGAAACCCAAGGATTTTAAAACCAAGCAACTGGAGGGCAGGGGCACTGCCCAAGCCACTCCTAAAAATCCTGTAATTGTTTTTCCTCTTGTATTTAGTTTTAGTGATGGCTTCTGTTGTTTCAGATCTGAAGAACCTGAGGGCCTTAAGGCCTGTCTATTTACTGAAAAGGAATGCACTTCACTGCACAATGAAGGCATAGGAAAGCTGTATCTAAAGCCTGTTTAGAAAACAATGAACAATTGTCTTGATTTAGTATCTTCAGATCTGTAACTCCACTGCTATCAATATTTAAACCAAGGATGAAAAGCAACTTCTCACAGCAAGCACTACATACTCATTTTATCCCACTTGCTCTGCAGCAACAAAGCTTAGTTGAGAAAAGTCCCGGTTTTAATAATGCTGCCATATCAGAAAAAGCAGGAAAATACTTTTATAAAGGAAAAGCAGAAGTCAAGCAAGAAAGGAATTTTGTTTGTTTGTTTTTAGAGCTGCCTTTTTATTTAAGAAAACACAATGGAAAGCATAAAAACCTCAGAAGAATGAAGCAGACAACAGTGCCCTAAGGGAAAGGGAGCGAACACAGACACTGTGTTCCAACAGCAGGCAAGAATTTTTGGATTGTAGATCGCTGAGTGCTGCAGAACCAAAGTCCCCCAAACCCAGAAGTATATATTTATGATTATACCTGGGCTGTCTTCTTAACAGCTGCCATGCTACAGTAACACCTATTTCGTTCTGTCTGTGGGGTTTCCTAAGTTAATTTAACACCCCACAAAAGAGAGTCAGCACATCTTGCAGGAGCCTGAGGAAAGCAGCATTTACAAGATCACATACAGAGGTGACAAGCAGCAGCTATTACACCTCCACTGGAAAATCAAAATAGATATCTCAACAAATGCAGGACATCTAAACTGCTCATCCCCTAACAAAAGGGCCTCCCAGAAAATACTTCCCTAAATACCAGTCACACATGGATTGTTTAACTAGAGCACACATTCAAGGTCACTCAACCCCCCAAATCCTACTTTTTCATCTGTTTTCTGTGGATCCTCAGATACAGGACCCTTAAAAGCTTTTTCTCTCTTCATAGCATCCTGTCCCAGCCCTAGCAAAGCCTGCTACATTTCACAGACTCCAGCATTAACCAATGCTTCGCCCTACATTTACCCAAATTCTAACAGCAGGGCTATTCAATGCATTTCCCCAGCAGCCTTGAAAAGCGCATGCCGTGTACCAGATGTTCACTCACCCAGAAGCTCACAGCCTGCCACCAAGGGGAAAAAAAGGTGGGCAACAGCTCTTAATTCTCCCGCGTGTGGCTGAAGAGTGTTCTCCCTCCTGCGTGCTGCATTCCGTAGAGCCACTGCAGTGCTCAGAGCAGGCAGACTTGCAGGAGCAGCTGGAAAACAGCCGTGCTCTCCTATGCTGAGCAGAGGTGTCCATCCCAAAGCCAGGGTGGCTCTTGCTCAGCAAACCTACCTTCTACAACCCCTTTACAAGAGGGTGGCTTGCACTGACAAGTGAAGGTGATAACCAGGGCAAGAGAGGATAATAAAGGCAGAAAAATTGCCTGCGTGTGTGTAGGAAGGGAAAAGAATAAGTGGAGCAAATAATGAGTGAAAGAATGGAGTCAGTATGCAAAGAAAATTATTTACTGAACAGACTATTCGTGCTGCTGACCTCACGAGTCATTCCTCTCCAAGTTTTAACTCCTTACAGTCAGGGTTTTGCCTGGGAGACAAGGTCACAGCTCCTCTCCCCCACTGCCCTTCCATTAACCATTCTAGAATGTAACCACCAGATCCTGCAGCAATGAGCTGCTGCTCTGTTTCACAGCTCTAGGAAGTTCTTACAAATCAGAACATGCACACCAAAACCGTGGTTGGTCCATCGTGTTTTCCTCCTATACCGGGCAAAAAAAGCCCCTCTAAACCCAGAGCTGAAGAGGGTGGCCAGAGTTCATATCTAACCATTTCTAAGACCTTCACAGAAAGGAGCATTTTTCTGCAGTATCTGAATATTATCAGGTTATAGAAAGTCGATACCTGCCAAGCATTCTTTCCCACAACAAGGACTGCTGTACACAAGTAAATCTCACACCCATGACCTTGCTCTTGCCACCTAAAGATTTTCCTGTCATAGGAAACTCCATAGACATCACACACATTTAACTGCGGCATAAACTCCAATACATCACAGCAATTTTTATTTCACACAGCAGCAGCTATCCCATCAAATGAGAATAGCAGTATTTTTTGCATTTCTACTTGGAGATACAGAAAAACACAGGTTTTTTTACACCTGAAAAAAAAGATGTTTTAAGTCATTACTGCATTTGAGAACAGACTCACAGAATCTACCTGGCTCTCAGATTCCCTGATATTCTTTTGTTATTTAAGGATATTCTTTCTGTATTGGAACCTAAGTGGTGAAGCATGCAGCAAACCCCACTAATATCATGCAATATGCAATGTAGCAACCCACCATTTAATTCCCAGAGCTGGAAACACCTTCTACGCCACACCACTGTAAAGAAACTTTTCTAAAGAAATAACAAAGCCCCTGACTTTGTAGACAGGTTGAAAGCTGCTCCTGTTCTTCTGTCATCTGTCAAACGACTCCATTCAGTCAAGTCAGAAATCAACACTGAGCATTTGCAAGTGCCATTGTAGCAAAAGAAGCACAATTCTAGTAAATAAGCCAACCTAGCTTAAGCTAAGGCAGCTGTTCGAAGAACTGAGCTCAGCTACCCACTCCAGTGAATCATTTCCTGAATTGCCGTAATTAGCACAGCATTGTAAGGCAATTCATGCTCAAATCCAACAGAAGAAATCAACACCCATCTTAATTTACTATGTTAATCTCAGAGCATCTGATTCCCAGTCCATTACAAGCCTTCCCTTCAAGATGCACCTCTGCTGTGACACCAGCAGGAAAAGGAAGAACTGAAACCAGTGTGCAGCAGGCACTGGCCTGGCTGGGTCACATTTCACCTGTGCATCTTGAACCTACTTGGCCATGTCCCTTCCTCTCTTTCAACTTTGGTGTGTACTTCCCATTTCTGATATTCTTTGCTTTCTCCAAAGCCTTGAACCAAAGCACTTTGCTAGGCAGCTGAGTGCACCCACAGACACTGACTGTGAGAGAGCATCGTGCCCAGAAATGACCATCACTGCTTGCATGAATGCTAA
The DNA here is from genome assembly GCA_013400515.1 of Erpornis zantholeuca. Taxonomy (NCBI): domain Eukaryota; kingdom Metazoa; phylum Chordata; class Aves; order Passeriformes; family Timaliidae; genus Erpornis; species Erpornis zantholeuca. Next base: position 883,296 of record VZTN01013902.1, on the reverse strand, counting down.
GAAGGATTCACCACCGTTTTCCACTAGCATCAAAAAAGTCTTGACTGCCTGGGATGTTTCCCTGTATGCTGGTTGACCCCTAAAGCTTTATGAAACCTGTTAGCTTCTCTCACCCTTGGAGAGCCAGACTTTTGATATTATAAACCTTGAGCTCATTGGGAGTTTGATGAAGCATAAAATAAGCACAGTTTAACAGTCAAATGAACAACAAAGGGCCTTTTGTGATAGCTGGAGAGTACAGGAATGGGGCAGCAAAGGAATTAGGACTTAGGAAAAGACAAGCCCTTATATGTGGAGGTGACATCCTGCAACTTTTGATTAATCATTTTATTTATCAGTGACACTATATGATTTCAAATGAATAGAATAACTTTAATTCTTGTCGTGACACAACCCATCTGAAGACTTTGGATCTAGACAGAAAATTATATAAAGTAGAACAGCTACAATGCTGGAGGAGTACAACGTGATAAGGAAATCTGACCTCTGGAAAAACATTTTCCTTGAATTTTTTTGGCAGAGGCTAAACAGTAAAGTCCCCAGGTTTTTGGCACAAGGAAGGAAGACTTACAAAATGCTTCTCTTTAAAGAAGTAAATTTATTTTTCTTGTGTAATAGTACCTCACTGCTCCATGGGAGCTACAGTTCCAAGGTGACTATCTCAAGATGAAGCTCACCTTAAGATGGCAGAATTCACCACAGGTGAAAACAAGTCATCTTTTTTTATAGCAGAGAATGAAGGACAGTGCACAGCAGCCCCTGAAATAAAACATTTAGGTTTGGCAATATTTCAGCTGGGGAACAAGCACCATTTAAACAAGAGGAGTTCTGAGGAAGAAATATATGAAGTAAACAAGTCGTCTTTAACAGTTTCAGCCAGCCTCAGAGAACAGAAGACACAAATGTATTTTTTCAATCTAGACTTTCAGAGGATCACTAAACATTTTAATTCCTTCTACCCTAACACTGAAGCAATTTTAGGGGACTGTTGCTTCAGTAACTATTTAAAAATAAACTCTCCAGAGAGCACACAGCACTAAAAACAAGCCTCTCCAGACTGATGAGACATCTAGACAATGGTCCAGAAAAGGGCACATTAGAAGAATTCTCCTAAGGAGGAAGCAAACATCTCAAGTGACACTCTGCAAGCAATTTAGCTGGTTTAGATCACAGCTGATACTATATCATTTCTAAATTAGCATTAACCAATTCCCCTCCAAGAAAAGAACACAGCAAACTGCACAGCTAACCCAGCCCACAAAGGCAGGTCCTGGACACATTCCTTGCTCCTACTGGCTCATGGCTATTGCTACCAAAATGTGTAAGCAGCCCTACTATCCCTGGAAAGTCCACAGCATATTTAGATTCTGTTTATAAGCAGCAAGACAAATGATACAAGATCTGGAAGAAACTTGAAAGTACCTGGAGCAAGGCACTGGACTTCCCAGGCTTACCAGGGAAACTAGACACAAAGGCTAACTCCAAACCAGTCTTCCTTCACAATCAGCACAGCAAGAGGCACAGCTCTACAGACTCTGAATGGGAACCTTGCCTAATTAATGAAATAGTGATTTAGGGTAGCAGAGTGAATCATCAAAAGCGTGGCACATTCTCCAAAGCTGTTTACCCTTCCTGACACAAAAAACCATATTAGACTTTCTCAAATGGAGCAGAAGCAGAACTCTGTTTACACCAGATGGAGTACCATATACCATGTACACAGACTGCCATTAAAGAAATTACTTTCTGCCACAAAAAGACTAGTGAAACATTGTTAGATTTGACTGTTTAAAGGAAGTCTCCAAGGCAAACACCTGCCCCCATTTCTCACTTCTGTGCACATCACCACAGAACAGAGTCTACTGTCCTCCCCTCCATTCCTTCATAACCATGATGTTGGAAGTGCTGGAGGACACTCCTCAACACAAGATCCAGAATAACCTATCCCATGGGTATCACTGGATGGATATCAATGGATTTGTGCTCTTTAACTGGGTTAGAATCAAATTTGCCCTCTGCTTGCCCTTAGAGTCAATTCTTTAATGAACCCTGAAAAATAAGCAAGCATTAAATGGTGCAAATTGCTACAAACTGCAGCAGAGTTTATACTGTCCTTTACACAAGACCCAATAAGAGAAGCCCTTTTGAACAATTGTGTAAGTCTACAAAACATAGAAACACCAAGAGGAAGGCAAAAAGGGGCTCCCAAACATTCTGTCCAACTAGGGCAGTTCCATTAGGGTCATGAAGAGATAGAAATATCAGATAGGATTCACATGCCACAAGCACTTTTACTTGCATGGCAGAGGTAAGATACAATCCCACAAAAATGCTGCTGTTCTGCCTACACTTCCAGTGAGAGCTCTCCCCACAGTCACAGAGTGAAGAGATCATAGTAATCTAAAGGGAGGTCACTGAAAAAGTTATGCTGTCCATTGTCACTTCAGTTCAAAAGTTGCTTTGAAGACTAGAAGATTATACCCTAAGACTTCCTCAGACATGCCACCCAAAGTTTATTCCAAAGCATCTTAAAAGCCATGAAAATAAAAGATATAAAGTAAAGCTTGAAAAAGATTTATTAGAAGCCTTCAGTGCGCTGCAATGTCCTATTCCCTCAACCACATCAACCCCCAGGAAGCCTTACCTCACTTCAAAGCACTGAATTTTCAGAGGAATTAATTCCAAACAGCAGGGCAGAGAGCAGCAATACAGAACAATTTTCCTGCTGACCAAAGAGGAAGTCGATTCTGTAAACGAGCTTTTTCCCAGATTTTAATTAAGCTGTGCAACTGGAATCCTAATGCAGGAAAACACAGCAAACGACCCATAATGTAAGACAAATATTCCTGCACTGAGGTTGGAAACAGCACAGAAAACTGCAAGATTTTACCTTTGTTTTGTAGCCTGCAATAGCATTTGAGCCCATCAGTCTAAACCAGAACTCCAAAATGTAATATGCTACAGAGGAGCAGAGTAAGAAACTGCATCTCTTGCACAGAGAGACTCCACCTCAAGAGATGAGCTGGACAAGTTGATCCAAGGAAAGAAGAGAACACAGCAAAAAGGCAGAACCACTCAAGGTAGATAAGCAAAGCCTACTGATTCCACTGCCAAGCTGTTCTGGTTCAGACAGCTCATGGCTCGTGAGAGCATTATGAACTTCTCTGAAGGGAGAAGATGAGGCAGCACCAGAGATATCTATGGGAGTCTTCTTCCTCATGGCTGGAAAGCATCCACCTGCCACTCCTCCTTCAGCATGAACAAAGCAAAGAAAGGCCACAACAAGGCTTTACTGAATGCCTCAAATCAAGCAGAATTACCAGGTGGAACTACATGTCAAGTGTTCCACAGCATTGCACTCCAGATGACAGAAGAAAAGGGCCAAGAAAATTAGCTTAATGTCTGTAGCTGTAGAACCCCGCATAGGAATGGTTTTCAGTGAAAATGGTCATTTTTTTGAACGGTTGAACGTCAAGAAGAAATCCAGACAAAGCAAGGGCAGCCTAGACTAGTTTTAACCATGTGGCTAGACACAAAAGATCATATCTCAAAGACACTGTAGAGAAAGAATGAAAAATGTTAACATATAACAAGGATAAAGATCTGAGAAGAAAGATGATAGGCTGAGGGAGACAGGAATATAGTAAAAAGGTTTTCCTCACAATTTCCATAGCTTTCTTCAGTGTCCCTTCTCATAAATGCAAGGCAGTTTCTTGTGTTGTCTATTGCAAAACCAACAGGTTCAGAATAGTTGATCTCTATCAGAGCAATCAAGTTTCTGTCTTCAGCAAAAAAACTATGCTGCTACTGCCCACCTTCAGCAGAAAAGTTACAAATTCCCTTATGAAGTGTGGGATGAAATACATTCCTCTTTCCTGAAGCTGAAATAATTCTATTGTTAATTGACTGCTGTCTAGGAAAAGCAAGAATTTGCATTTCCTTTCCTAGTCTTACTGAATACTTTTGAATGAAGTAAATTTCAGTATCTAAAAAAAAGAAAGAAGAACATCCTTCAGTTTCCTCTTGCTACCAAGGGAAATAATTGCTGCTTGACTGAACTTTCAAAGGAGAAAAAAAAGAGGAGGGGTATCAGAAGACAGGCTGTCCAAACAGGTGAGCAACCTCCCCTTCCTTAAATTGTTTCCCATATCTGGGCACTCCATTTCTATCAAAAGCCACTCCATACATAAGAGTATCACGGTGCCTCTTCAAACCAAGATACAACACAGGCAGAATGAGAAGATCCATGTCTGTTTACTGTTAACACAAAGAAACCAAATGCTGTTAGAGCATTATCAACTCATTAATCCATATTCCACCTACCTCGACATTAGAAGGAATCCACAGGGACAAAACAGCAAATAGTTCATTGAAATTGAATTCATCCTGTGCCCCAAACACTCAGCTGAAATCCAAATATTTCCACACCATTTACAAACACCATCTATTTACAGCTCTCATTCCTTGGTGTGTCTATGTTCCTGGGCTCTCCTAGATCACTCTTTCCTTTCTCCCTCTCCCTTGTGCAATTACAAGGTGAGATGCCATTCAGCTGGGGGAGAGAGGAGGAGTAAAGGGAAGGAAAGGGTGGTGAGTCGCTGTTCCTATGCTATTTTACCTCTTGCTCTGTCTCCATGATTTTGGACTCCCTTCCTAGTAAACAAACCGTGCCTGCCTCTTGTATCTTATCACATCATTTCCAAGCAGCAGCATCAACACCAACTCGATATTGCTGCTACTTTATTTCCACCTCTTTAATGATGAGCAGCATCCCTGGGGCTGCCACCTCGGTTACATCCTGCTATAATCTGCAAGGGTCAGGTCAGTTCCAGACTCCAGTGCTGCTGGGAGACCTAAGAAAAGACCTAAGAGCAAGCATAGCTCCCCAGGGGAGCTCATGTAAAATCCCCCTTCCCTGGACTGACCAGTGGGAACCGCTCCCTCCTCCCCTTTTTGGATGAAGGATGAGATTATCGTGAGGATCTGCTGCAGTAAAAGCACTCGCCCAGGAAACCTCTCAGGGATCACATCCCCATCAGGAGTATCTCAACAACGCAGTGCTCGGGGAAAGCTGCACTTAACACCGTGGATTAACAACACAACTGTGTAAGAGCAGCCCCCAAGGTGTGTTTTGCTCCTGTGTGAGGACCCTGCACTCAGCAGGTGAGCCACAGCTACACGGAGGCAGTGGCATTTCTTCTTACTCCATAGATCAACTGGCACAGAAGAGATTCCCAAAACATCAGGCTGTAACAGCACACATGGGCTCTGCTGCTGCTCTCGTGGGCAATTTCCCATGACACAGGCGGAGAGTGGAAGTTTCCTGCCTCTGCCAAGGACAGACAGCAGCAGCACGGACAGCTCTCCCTTCACCTGGAGCTACCCTGAGCACTACTTTACACCTGCAGGACACCAGCCCCTCTGTTTGCAAAGGAGAAAAAAAACCCTAATCCATTCATGGATTACTTAAGTGACTGAGAAGTCATTTTGAAGTCCTGCAAGAAAAGAGGAAGACATCCAAGTAAGGACTGGTTCTGCCTCAGCTTTCTCCAAGAAGTGTCACCAGCTCTGCACTGCCATGTGTACAACTAATTCAGGTTCACTCATGGCAAAGTAACAGTGCTGGAGCCTTTTTCAAGAGACCTGCACCTGCAAAATAACTGAGATTTCTCATGTGAGGCATGTTTGCAGGATATTTGAAACCCAGAGAGGCAAGAAAGCTTAGAACAAAATGTCATCCTGACCTCAACCAGCTGTGTTTAGGTTTAGACCAGGAATATACACTTACATACTATTTACAGATCCTTTCTTAATACACAGGATAGTCAGAAACAGGATTTGTTATTCAAATTTATTTAATATTGAAACTGAGATACATGTAATTCAGCTGCAGCATAGCTATTAGTTATTTCTTCTACACAAATACTTAGAAATAACTGGTAAAAGAAAAATATTTATGGTTGTCCTGTCACATTTAAGAGGAGTTGCCTGTCCATTAACTTAATAATTACAGGATTACCAACATCACAAATTAGCTATAAGGTGTGCCTTCCAACTGTAATTTAAGACATGAATGAATACAAGTCCAGCATACCTGGTTAAGCCATCTACTTAGACACAAGTATTTTAGCAAGCTGCAAGCTAAATACAAACGTATCTCTTTTCTTAACTGTAGTGTGAACTTTGCAGCTGCAGATGAATGTGCAGTGGACTTTTGGCTGGTTTAAAGGGGCACTGCCAACTTCAATCTAACTCTAAATCTAGTTTTGTCCAAGTAAGCTTTCACAGACTCTCAGAGCAGCAGAAATATTCCCATGATTGAAGAACTTAATTCCCATGCAGTGAGTTATTTTTACTGAACATATCCCTGCAGTGCAACGAACCCAAACACAAGTACTGAAAATGTGACAGTGAGAAATAAATAGAGTAAGTACATTATAAGAAATACAGAAAGAGGTATTAGCATAACTATCGGTAAGAGTAGTCTATTTCAAGCAAGTGCATAGCTATACAAAGAAAATCTTGTTTATTACATTCTTCAAAGCTCAGTTACCTTGCATCTTTCAAAGTTTCTAGCTAAAAGGAGCCTAATGGATAATCAGTTTCTGTATATCCAACTTGTCCAATGAGAGGCCATTTATTTGCTCAGCTCCCCCTAAGTCCACTGCACTAGCACAGACAAAGTTCATTTAAAGCGCAGAATAACCAAGAACACCAGTTTTGAGTCTAGCACTCAAAGAATTCCCACGGATTCTTCATTTTGTTCAACTTTCAAAGCAACACAACAGGACCAACAAAAGAAGCAGCATTTTTTTGTCGTGCCCGACTTAACAATAACTTTTGTCGAGATGGAGGAATCCTTTCCAAACGCTCCGGAGCAGTAACCTTAAATGGATCACTGCATGAGGTAAGAGAGGACTTCTTCAGAATATGGAATTAAGTCATTGCAGTGAATGGATAAGCAGGTTTTTATTATTATACAAGAAGAAAACCTATGTTTAGAAGCAGCTACCCCTGTTAAGTACTAAACACCCTTAAACACATCTCAGGACAACAGCCTGCAGAGATTAAGAGCGAACCATAAGACAGTAAATAAAGGAGCGGAGGCACAAGTATTATAACCCCTCGTGCCGGATGACAACAAAAAGGCTAAAGGCAAGACAAGCAGCGAACTGCGGGCGGTTTATGCCATGCCTCACGTAGGGTGCCGTAAGCTCCGTGTGACGGAAGCACCGGCAGCACTTTATGACCCTGTGGCGGCCACGGCCGCGGTTCACGGGCGGTGCGAGGCACCCGCACGGCGCTCTCGCCGATAAGGCCGAGCTCCGGCGGCAGCGCGGGCACAGCCGCACCGCGCCCTCCGCCCG
>VZTN01013902.1:852413-875703 GCA_013400515.1 Erpornis zantholeuca | reverse complement strand
CGCGCGCACACCTTGGCAGCTCGCGCTGCCGCTGCCCCGCCCACCGCCCGGGCAAAGCCCCCTCCCCGCCCGTCCCTTCGAGCGGCGCACCGGGAATAAGGGGAGGGGCGGCGGGAAGCGGCCTCTCCATAGCCGCTGAACACGCGGTGAAGAGAGAGGACAAGGGGAAGAGAGCGAAGGCAAGGAGAAAAGCAACAGGTGTGGCGGGGAACGGGAACCGTCCCCAGCGCCGTTCTCCCCCCGCAGCCCCTCTGCGCTCCCGCTCCTCCCCCGCCCCTTGTGGCAGTGGTACGCTCCCACCGCTCGAATTGCAACAGGCCGGGCGGGGATTGGCGGAGATCAAAAAAGGGGGCGGGGCGAGGCAGCGACCGTTTAAAGCGCCCCCGGGCGGGGAGGGGTGCGTGCCTCGGGAGCGCGCCCTGAGCCCCGCGACACCGGAGCGAGAGCACCGGGGGAACCGGCGGCAGGAGGGCGGCACATTCATCACATCTAAAAGCGGCCGCAGAGACGCCTGTAGAGCCGTCTTGAGAAAAGTCCGGAGATATTTGTGGGTCGGGGGTGGCTGGCGAGAAGCTGGCCGCGGTGGTCATTAGCGACTCGTCCTGTTTGGATGGCGATGCGCTCGGGAAGGTGAGCAGCGATCAGCACGTGGATGCTGCTGCCATCGTCCTTGTCTCGTGCTGATCAACTCAGTTTGGGAGCCCCAAATACTGAGTAACCCCTCAGGCTACACTGAGGTGACAATGTCGGTACTGGCCGGACAGGGAAATGAGCCAGCCCGGGTCTCCAAGCAAGCACTGGGAGGAACCCAAAAATGTCCTACCAAAGCCACAGCCTTCTAACCCTACCTTAAGAGAAGTTTTGATCTCCATAGCATATTAGTGGTTTTGGCATGAAAAGCAGTCAGGTGTTGTAATAGCACACGATAAAACACCGAGCAGATACCATTCATAAGAGATGGATAAAATGAGTTAATGATAAGGGTGAGCAAATTCTTACTACAGTATGACAAATATCAGCCAGAAGTGCACAATTCCCAATTCACTAGCTATATCCATGTCTGAGAACAGATGGAGGAAAGCCTTTAGCTGATCTAAACTCGGCTCAGCCCACCCTATTTACTGATGGAGTTTCCATGAGCAGAAAAATTAGAGCTACTGGTTGCAATCACTGGAGAGCCTCAGCCTGCTGAATCAGGAAAATCTGGCAAGGACACCTGTCCTTACCTGAGCAGATGCACAAAGTCATGCCCACACAAGTACCAAAGGGTGGCAAGAGCTCCAGACAGGGGATATTCCCCCTTGGAAGTCACTGAAGGTCACTGACAGAGCAGCTCTTTGCAGGGGAGGCAGCAGCTTCCATCATCTGTTCAAAACCGATATAGACAGGTGCCCTCCTCTGCGAAGATGCAGGTTGGGGGTGTGTTAATTATTGAAAAACGAAAGCAGACGGAGGAGTGGGTTTGCATACAGTGATACAGAGGATGTTGCAAAATGCTCTCCCAGGGCCCAGCTCGCACAGGGTTTGCAGTGGTTTCTGGCTGAGCACTCCGAACAGTCAGGAGGAGAGCTGGCAAGTTTAACAGTAATCTTTGTAAAGTGCTAATAAGGACCCAAGCAATTCCCATTAGGGAACTGAAGAGCCATCTGCACTCTAGCATGAGGCTGCCTATGGCATCCACAGCAAGACTTGTATGTCTTGGCTCGATATTTTGGAATCCAGCACCAGAGAGGCTTAGTCATATGACAGGGTTATTTGCATCATTATACTGCTGGATTCCCAGAGAAGTTTTCACAATGCGCTGTAAGAGGAAGGGTTTAAACAAGTAGAACTGAAGCAAAAACAAAGGACTATACTGCCTCTGCATGTCCCTTGTCACTGCGTGCACGTGGTGTGCAGAGTGGGAGGAGGGTGGCAGGCAGTACTGTACAGAACTTTAGGCTAATAAAGCACACTCACAAAAACTGCAACATCGGTACAAAATGGGCTATTCTGCAATACAAAAACAAGCTAAGACAGCTGAAATCCTGCATCTCAGCTTAGCAGAACCCTGACGGTTCCAGGCTGGCGATGTGCAAGGCAAGCCCAGCACCGTACCTCCCCTGAGGATTTTACAGAACCGCTGGCTTGCACTGGGCTAGGGAACAGTCACCTCGCCCCAGCCAGGCACTGATTGATTCCCTGTGCATTCGTGCCTGCAGGCACTGTAAAACTGGGTGTTGGCACTCCAGAAGTGACCGCTAGTAAGCAGAGCAGCTGTTGAGGAAGCAGTTCCAAACCAACCCAGGGATAAATATTGTGGTTCCAGATTGAGCTTTTTAAAGGAGGTGAGCTGCTACCGCTCAAAATAAAGTCGGAGTATGGCACAGTGTCCCATTTTCAAGAGTCTATATAGAAAAATAAGGCTTGACTTTTTATGTCTTCTAAGAGAAATTATTGAAGGCTAATTAGGCCTAGGCATTGCTCCCAGTCAGACAAGGACTATAACAAGGGAAGGCAAGTTACAGAAGAAAATTCAAGAAAGTTTTTGGTGTCTCTATGAAATCAAAGCTATTTTCACAGTAAAAATAGCCAAGGAATCTTAAATTCTATTTTGACAACCTTCCAAAGTTCAGGACTTGCCAGGTGCATGTTCCTGTGGGAATGTGTAATCTCTTTAAAGCAAGAGCAGCAAATTTCACTGGAAGCATACTGGAGCAGAGTCCCCACATCTGGAAACAGGAAGGAAAAACACAGCAAGTGGATTTTCAAACGAGGAGGTGATCACCAAATTACAGCACTGGAAGGGATACTGAGAGGTCATCTAACTCCATCCATGTGAAAGCATCTCTGTCCCATCTGTTTTACCTCTTAAAGTCCTCCCCATTGCAGACACCACAGTCTATCCAGGAAAGAGGTTCTTTTCTCATGATTCACTCTTTTTGCCTTTAGAAAGTTTCCCCTAATGATCAACCTGGATCTTTTTTGCCATAATTTACACATACTTCTCTTCCTACCCAACAGAGACAAAGAAAACATTTGTTTCTCTCCCTCCCACAACAGCCTTTTAGATGCATGAAGATTTCTCATGTCACTTATCACATTCCCCAGACCTAAAACTCCATTTCTTCTTGCCTGTCCTCCTAGTTTAGACTGAGTGAGGCCCTGTTGATTCATGGTGATCCCCTTTGGTGGAAATCATTAATCCATGTCTTTCCTGAATTTCTCTGTGCAGGAACAGCACACAGCGTGTTCCCAGTTGAGGCCTTATCAGTATGATGCAGAATGGAAGGAGCACCTGGTGTGCCCTGCAATCATCCCTCCTGTTTATACATTTCAGTGTGACATTGACAGTGACAGAGGATGGTTTTTGTTTGGTTTTTGTTTCCTACATACGTGGCAGTATTTGTAAAAGTCAAGGCCACAACATGAAACCAAACTGCCTCTGAAGCCCCTGAGATGCTCTCTGTTAACAGGAACTCTTCTCCTGTGTAGAAGTGTTCCTGTTAAAAGTCACTGTATTTGAATTGCCATCTGCTGTAAGCAACTGAATTGGGATCTTGATGAGTTCTAGTCTTGTTTTCTCATGCTCACACTTACTTGGACAGCTGAACCCATTTTTTTTAATGTAAAAGTAATCTGTATATGAATAAGCAGCTAAGCTCTTCCAAAAGAAGAACTGTTTTCAGAAGAAACTGAAGGACCAGTCTAGTCTACAGAGGTCTTAAAATTTGCTGTCTTCTGCAACTGTTAGCAGGAAGAGTTGTCCAATTCTGGAGCACTGACTTCCTAAGCAAGAACACAAGTGTTCAATCTGTGGTTCAAATGCAAGGCAGAAGTCACCAGGCACCCAGCATTCTCCTGATGCAAGTGATTATTCACTGCAGAGGCATTTGAATAGCTGTAATATTCATGAAATGATGTATTCAAACCCTTCCACCACCTCTGAACACACATGCACACCCTAATCCAGATTGATTTTGTGTGCTGAGGTGGGAGCTGAGCTTCAATTGAATTGCTGGTGGTGTTTGTTTGCAAGAATACAAATACAAGTCTAATTCACTTGAAAAAAAACTTATCTCTTGGCTCACTAAGTAGAAACTGTAGGTAAAAACTCCTGCAGTTAAAAAGGAAAATAAAAAGCCAGCTTCTCAGAGCCAGTGAATTTTGATCATGTAGATAAATGTTTCTAACCCTTCACACTGAAAAGATAAGTGTTCTGATAGGAGCTATTAAGGAAGGTTTCTCTGGGGCTACAAGCAAATCTGCTGAGTGTTCAGTATAGGCTTTAGCATTTGGAACTATTTTAAGAATAAGAGAGGCTCTGGGTCTGTGCATACACACTGCAGACAATTTCACTGCTCACAGATTTTGCCAAGCAGTAAAATATAAAAGTTGCAGCTGGGTTTGCTGCTATGACTCAGGACCGTGGGCATATGAGAAGCTGATGAGAAACACACAACTTTCACTTCACTATACTGTAGAGTTTTAAGTAGAATTAACCCAAACCAAAGGCTACACAAGTGCAGAAAACTCCTTCCCAAAATGGAACATTATGCTAAGGGCTGGGAAGAGTAGCCCAGCTGAGTTTCACTTCATGCTTTAGGAATAACAGTTCAAGTGTACAAAGAGGTGTGAGATCACCCAAAGCAGTAAGACAAGTGCTTGTCAAGGAAGAAAATACAGATATACAAGAACACCATGCCCAGATGAAGTAGTATTAGGCTGCTGGCCTACAATTAATGCATTAACCAAAAAATCACAAGTACAGCATTTGCTTGTACTCAGACAGTCCCCAAAATGGACCAAAGGGAATGGATTCAGATGTGCCTTGGTGAAATGTCATGGCAGCTCCTGCAAGGTCATCACTGAGACACTTCATTGGTTCTTCATCTAATTTGGGCTATACAAGTTCCCCACTAGAGCTGCCTGTAAAGCTGAGATTGGTTTACTCCACGTAACATGGATTAAGGTCTGAAAGGCATGTTTACTATTTGGAGTTTGGATTAAGGGAGAGCCTGAGATATGTTTTCTGTGTTTGTTTTTAAAGCAACAGCTTTTTACTCCTTTAACGAAGTGTTCAGAGCATCTCCCATGTGGTGGTGTCTAGAAATAACTGACAGCCCCAAATCTCAAACAGATTTGGAACCATGGCTAGGTTGTCTTTAGCAAAAGGCTGTGTTGTCCTGGTTGAGAAGCTTATTGTTTTACTAGAACTACTGGCACTGTTCTTTGACAAGCTATAAAAAAGACTCTACCTACGTTCAATCCAAATTCATCACTGTTTAGAGAAGTATTAATAAAAAGGGAAAAGTAAATCAATGAGGTCACTTTATTGATCTTGAGAATGTGGAACTACTATTAATAAAACATGTTGATGTTGTTTTATGGATAGGTCAAAGTCCTGGTAAGGGTGTGTTTGTCATTCTAATTTTTGTGCAGTTTCATCAACAAAGTATTTGCTATTGCAGTATTGTAGTTATTCATCTCCTGTTTTCCTCCCCCACAAGCCAGGACATCTGCTAAACGTTTCTGAATCTGAGCTTGTTGGGATAGGGCCCATTACTTTTACATATTTATGAACTGTGTGGTACACTGGCACTCATTCAGCAGAGCGCTTCCCAAGGCTCATGCGCTGATGACATCAGCCGCTGTGGGTTTGTGTGCAGGAGATCCACATGTGCAGGGGTCACACAGGGGGCTGCAAACCCACAGAAGCACTGCAACTCCACTGCCAAGGAACAGAACTATTGGCTAATATCTGAGTGGTGCAGGGATGAGGAAGGGGAACGAGAGCTATTTGTGGCGTCCCCTGGAATCGCAATGAAGAGTAATGGGCTAAAATTGAATGAAAAGAGTTGTACCTGACTCCAGAAATACCCAGAAATATCATGAAAAGAGTTGTATCTGACTCCAGAAATACCCAGAAATATCATCAAAATATCTTCCAGTTTGATCAAAGAGGCCAACAAAACAAAAGGTACTACGCTTGTGTTAGTTGTAACAGGTGGGACAAAGCAGAACACGGGACTGCTTCTGGGGATGGAAAAAAAGGAGCACATAATTAATTTCTGACTTCTGTTTTTTCTCTGTAGTAGCCCAGCCTGTCATGCCAACACTCGCACAGGCACAGCTTTGTGCCAGTGACACTCTGAGGAGTGCATTATTGTGCAGGGCCCTCACACACGTGACTCCCAGCACACGGACAGAAGCTGTGCTCACACACTGCCCTTGTGTGCCTGGCATGAGTGGACCTGTCCCTATTTGCCTTCCCGGCTGCTCTGCAAACCCTGCCTTTCCAAAGCCGAGGAGGCAGGATGGTCAAACCTCATGAGAAACAATGTACTCCCATCTCCTCTTAAGTGTGAGAGCTCCAAGGGCCATTTGTCTGCCTAAAGGCATGCCAGCGACAGACCACAAGCACAGCCACAGCCTAACAGCCTTAATGAGATTACAGCTAGAGATGCCCCAGTGCTGCCGTCTGACTGAGGAACAGAACAAGCACCAAATTCATCTGGAGAAAAAAAAAATCTCTGTGGCTTTCATGTGAGCAGGTTGATGAGGATTTCAGATCTATGGTGTACAACCTTTGATTTCTTTTCCCTTATAATTCCTTTTTTTTTTTTTTTTTTTTGCAATGCATTACTTTCTTTACAAAGCAATGTATTCTTTTCACAGATGTCTAAGTTTCATTAATATTTTTCAGGACATGATTTAAAAGTGATGATCACGCTGCTCAGTCACATGACTGCATTTATAGATGCCTATTGTTAGCTGTGCTAGATTGATCTCACCCATGGCTACTGTCTGTATGCTTGCCTATGACACCCATGTGCTACAGGGGAACGTGGTGGATCTTTGCCAGTATAATAATTCCTTTTATCAGCAGTTTATCTGGAGCATCTGTTTGTCTCATCAGAATGAAATTGCTTGTAACTCTATCCTACACATGGCAAATACTCTTTCTGCACCTGTTCAAGCACTTGATTTACTTACTTGCTTAAATTCTTAATCTCGACAAAAACAAATAAGTCAGCTTGTACAACAAAGAATCATGAATTAAATGGAAAAGCTGATATAGGACCATATCAGCTGGCTAGAGCACAAAACCTGGTATTAAGGTACGGATTGTGCAGCGCTCACTGCAAACTGCAGATCCTGCCCTGCAGATCTCATCGAGCTTCCTGCAAGAAACCTGCTTCTAATGGCAAGGCTGCAGCTCCTGCAGGAATTCATGCCTAGGACAAAAAGGCAGTAGTAGTGCATTCACGGATTTTGCACGAAGCCAAGAGCTAGCACAAAAGAAAATCCCTCCCCTTAGACACGAGAAACCCCAGAATGTGCTAGTCAATGACAAACAATAAATAACATTTGCAGCAGAAGGTAGGAGAGGCTGGCTGGGTCAGTACTCACAGAGCGAGGCTGCGGGAATGACCTTCTTCTCACATGAGTCAACTCCTCCCCGACAGGTGCTCACAGCTCGCCCGCCTCTGCAGGGGCAGAAACCTAAATTAGAGCCCCCTGCTCACTCCTCGTGCCCTGCCTCCACACGGATTTCTCTTTTGAGGGCTCCCACCAGCAATTTTCTCCTTCTCTAGGCTGGCGAGGTGAAGCCAAAATTTAGAAGAAATGGGATCTCGGATGCAAATCTCCTTGTGCAAGTCTTTGCCAGAGCATCTCGCCGAGTCTCGAGGAGGCAGTGTGATGATGGGTCTGGCTGCCAAGTCGTCACTGTTGCCACAGTAACGGAGCAGTGGTCCCCTGTGGCTTGCTAAGGGAGCGGCAATGGGAGCACCGAATGGATGCACTGCCTCCTCCTTCGAGGATTCCTCTGACCTGGGTAATCCACACATTTCTTAAAAAAGGCTGTTTTATACAGAAGGTATTTCCCTCACACCCCCCTACACCCCCCTCCCGCCTTGGTTACTCCACTCACGGAGCTCTACAGCATCTTAAATCTTGTTTCTGTGGTATAGGAAAGCTGGCAAAACCCTGAGAGAGCTGCTGCCTTCCCCTGGGAAATGCCATGGCTCGTGAAAAGAGGGAAAAAGAAACCTTGTTCTGGTAAATATCTGAACATTGAGCACACGCTCACCAGTGTTTGAAGAAGTGCTGGGACGACCCGATATAATCTTGTCTCTGTGAGCAGGTGAATGAGCAGTTGAGACAGCAATAGGGGATTTCTCTGCCAAGTGTTTCTCTGCCAACACGACCAAGCACAAGTGTGGCTGTGAGGCCCTATTATAGCTACGGGGAAGCTCAAGGCCAGCAGAATTCCTTTGTTCCTGTCCCCTCAACTGAAAAGTCTTGGCGCTGTCATTTCCGAGCTTTAATATCGCTGTTTTCTACCTATTTTTATTATGACGTTGGCATAAACATTAGCAGTAATGTTAGGCAGGACAGTCCACCACGGTGGAGACCTACAGACTCCAGGCTGTAGTCAGAAAAGCAGCCAAGACTGCAGAAGCAGGCGTTATTTTGCGGGACAATGAACAATTCAGCCTTGTTTTGGAAAGCAACTCCTTGGATAGTTAAATAATACCACTTGTTTATGAGACAGACTATTTATCTCATCTTCTTTATAAAATGTTGCTAATGGTTCTTTGTTGCTTTCCTTATTACTCTCTCTTAAAGCCAAGTGCTTCTTTTAAGGTAATGGATTTCCTCTCTCAGGATGCCAGTAACAAACACAGCTCTGTGTGCTGGTAGGTGATGTGGACGAAAACAAACAACACAGAAGTAAAACCCACACATTTGCATTCTTAACTAACTTTCCTCTCCTCACTTTGAACCCAGGTTGTTTGGGCAATCTGTGACAGTGGCTCATCCCAACTTGCTAGGTAGGGTCAGGCCTCCAGGTGCCAAAATCCAGACATTAAAGATCCCATCATGACAAGGAGTTAAGTACTTTTTTGCTGCATTATGATCTGCAGCAGCAGAAATGGCCCCAGTTAAGAACAGCAGTATCAGCCAGAAGGGCTAAAAAGAATTGTACTAGATTATAAAAGCTGTGAGCAGGCTAAAAAAAAAATCTCAAGCGTTAAAAGCAGCAAAAATTCTAATCTTTTTACTTATCTTTGCCTCTGCCTTCAGATTGAGTTTTCCAGCTTTTCTCCAACACACTACGATGATTAAAATTTAATTTGATTTAGAAAAACCCTTCCATCTCTCCTGTGTTTACAGGATTCTTCAACGTGGTACTTGGAGAACATCACCAAACACAGTGATGGCCATGACAACGCCACTAGGCTTGGCAGTGCAGAATATTTCTGCAAAATAGGCAAGTCCATCTAAGCCCAGCCTAAGGGAGCCTGGGGCCTTCTGATTACAGATGCTGGATTTAACAGCCTCACACCCCCACACATCCACACACACAGACACCCTCCCTGCATGGTGCCTCAGTGCAGTGGCTTGTCTAAAATTAGTTATTAGTACACCCAGATTTAGGAGCATCCAGTTCCACACAGGTGTGAGGTTACTAAACATATGAAGGCAGCTTATAGAAGTTGGAGTTATCACAGGCATTTTATGTCTGCTTCTTCAGTAACCTTAAATGAGAATGCAGCAAGATCAGAAAGTGAGCTGCACACTTAGTCTTACGTAGGAAAATGTTGGTTGGTACATATAATTAAATAAATCTGTTTTGCTGACACTCCCTCCCCCGCCCCTTCCCTCAGCTATTTTTACGCTCGGCTTAGTGGAAAGGACTTGGTGCCTCTGGGTGGGAAGCATGAAGCCATTCAAAATGAAGCTGTCCCCTGGAGAAGACAATCCTGAGAAGGAATAATGCTGGGCTCTCAGGGAGTATGAAAGCAGCAGAGGAATGTAGGGGAGAGGAGGTGGCTGGGCTCGGCCTGCAGCACTGAGAAGTCTTTTCCATTTGCAGCTTTCTCCTCCCGCAGTCAGAGCTATTTAATGGGATCACGAGGGCTGCTGTACCATTACTTACGGAAGAGGGTATAAAAATGACAGCAGCTAATAAGCACCCATTTCTCATCAGTCGCCTCATAAGGCTAATTGCACAAACAGAATGTTTCAGAGGCTAACGGGATGGAAATGACATTCTGTCTGCTGGATCCAGACCAGTGCAGAGAGTCTGCATCCCTGTGCTTGGACACTTCAGGCCCAGCCACAAACAAAAAGAGGGCTATCCCTAAATGTACGTCCACAGGGGGACACAGACTTCAGAAACTGAGCTGGAGTGCTAAAGACACAGCACAGTCGTTCTTCCTGATGATTAGGAGGCAACGGGAGCAGAAACATTGAATGTTCCTTTGTCCGTAAACGTTCAGACCACATTCCTGGGTCTGAAGTTCCCTCACAGAAAGGCAGGCTTTGTCTGGAGCTCACGACTGAGGACGGCAAGAAAGGCTTAAAAAAACCTGAAAAAATCCAACCCAAGCTTGGTGGACCACGGTGGGAACACACCTTTGGCTGAGGCCTCGGTTCAGAGGAGGCATTCATGCTTCCAAGGGAAGAGGCTGGGAAGGGCACACACTGGACAGAGCTGTGTGTGGTCTCGGGGCAGGATAAAGGCAGGGAGTGTGTGTTTATGTGTGTAGGAAGGGAGCTGTTGGTAGTGGGAGTGCAGTCCCTGCACGTGAATTGTAGATGTCAAAGCTGAAAAAGTGCTTGTTGGCCTGTTCAGCTTTCCCTTCTTTCAGCTGCTGAAGATGTGAAAAGTTGAATCTTCCACTTATCGCATCAAAAGATCTAATGCAGGATATTTGCTCTAGCATCATCAGTCACTAACTAGATAAGTCTGACCAAAACAATATGTGAAAATATTGGTTCTTTCAAACATCAAGGTTCATTTTGCTCTTAGTATCACTACCCAGGTTTTTTTTTATACACACATTAACATTTTTTTCTCACTCTGATCTATAGTTAGGCTTGTTAGGAAGTGTCTGTGCTGTTTTTCTATTTTTAAAATATGGGCCCACGTTCGATCAGTTTTTGCTTGAGATTCTCTGGTGCACTTCTGGTAAAATTGACTCCCAACCAGTTTTCAAGGCTATTGGGAAGTTAACACCACATTAGAATATATTCTGTGATGGATGATCTGGATATGCAAGGCTTTTATTCACAATATTTCCACACCTGATTTTCATGGAGATCCATTTTCCTGCTTGTTTATACTCCTATTAACTGCTCCTGTGGTCATGCATGTTATTGAGGGCTTTCTGGAAAGCTCAGCAACTCAGCAATTTTATAACTGCATTATAAATAATTCAACCAACTGTTCTTCCCCACATCTACTTCTCATTTATTAATGGACTTTCTTTCTAGGCAGTATTTTCTGATCTCTCATCACCATCCGATATATATATATATATATATATATATATGTATATATATACACTTGGGGGAGGAATGTAATTAGTTTTGTGGTCCTTGTGCCAAACCTTCCACTGACTTCAGGCAGAGATTTGCCTGAAGAA
The DNA here is from genome assembly GCA_013400515.1 of Erpornis zantholeuca. Lineage (NCBI taxonomy): Eukaryota > Metazoa > Chordata > Aves > Passeriformes > Timaliidae > Erpornis > Erpornis zantholeuca. Next base: position 864,283 of record VZTN01013902.1, on the reverse strand, counting down.
TGCCTGATTATAGGCTGTAGGAGTTGGTCCCATTTCTGTGCACCAGGAACAGGCTGAAGTGAGTGCACACAGGTGGGCAATGGAGTCCCACGGGCGTTTGAACCCAGAGGCATTTGAAGAGAAGCATGAAAACGTGGGTTTGTGTGTACAAGAAGAAGAAGGTGAAGCCCATGGGGGAAGCCAGGCAAAGTGTTTGAGGATGGTGATGTACAAGAGCATGGAAAAGTGAAGGTTTTACATGATTAACTCATGTTCAACTTTGTTTGTCTGTGGGGTTGTTTTGTTTTGTTTTAACTTTTCAAATAACGCAAGAGTGGATTTTCTCTTTCCCCCCTTTTCTGTCATCAGGCAGCTGTGCAAATATTTTAGCATGTGATTGTGGAAGCACAACACTGCAAACTTCTGCATTGTGCCAAGAGAAAAGTACAGGAAAACAAAAGGCAAAAGCCTGGGCTAGATCTAGCTGCCAGGATCTTCTGTCCCCAGGGGAACCAGGCAGAGGAAAAGGGAGAGAAAAAAGGAGAACTGTGATAGCTTTCACTCCTGACAGTGACAATATCCCAGGTCAGAAGGAAACACAGACTGGAAGGAGGGTAGCAAAGGTATCAGAGCAATTAGCAGTCATAGAATCACATCTTTCTTGGAGGTTGTTTGCTTTACCTGCATCACTAACTGCTTGTATTGTACCTGCCCTAAGATACTGAGTTCTCACGTTGCAGGTAAATTGAAAACCCAACCAACGTAGTGCAGTAAATCAGTCTTTTAATTTAGGAAATCACACCTACATGCCTGGGTTGTGGTTATACTGGCCTGGCATAAAACAGGTCTTTTCCAGCAGCTTAAGGGGTTCATCAGCAAAGCAGTGACTCAGGCCAGACGACAGAAAATCCATCTCTTCACAAGTTCCCTCAGGACTTCATGCTACAGAAGTGTGGGCAGCGGGTGATAACACAAACCTAAATATGCCACAGCCAGGAATCAAGCTGACTGATTCTCTGCCAAAGAATCCTATCTTGTTACTGTAGGGGAATGAATTAATCCATTAAAAAATTAGCTATCACTTGCAACATTCTCAGTGGTTTTCGCTACACTCATTTCAGTGATTCCTCTACATCAAATGACAGCACATCTTCATCTTTCACTGTTTAAGTTAAAACAATAGCTCATTGTGTAATGGTATTCCATCTCCCAGCCCATCCTGCTGGTCAGAAGTCAAAGGATCAAGATCCATTCCTGAAGCTGACCATCATTCTGTGTCCTGAAACACAGAGCTGGGGATACTTCTCTCTTTTTTTTAGGCCCATAAAACTGCCAAAGTTACTCAAACAAACAAGAAACTCTTGGCTGTACTGCATGTAATCTCCCATCCCAGGGAATTACACAGGTGGTTATTAAAACTGTAATAACACCCACACTGCGAGCACATTTAAACCCTAAAGGAAGAAATTATTCCTCCATCAAAGAGAGCAAAACCATTTAATGATTTCAGGAAGCCCTCATACTCCAACTTCCTCTAACCATTTGCATTCCACTTCCATTTAATTACCTAAATGATTAATTAAGATCTATCAGCTAATGTTTTGCACAGTGCTTCAAAGAAGTAAAGCACTGTATAAATCCTTGGTATGAATTGTTAATTAGGCTACTATTTATGTCATTGTTGTTGCCTTCTGGGCTCTTCCTTTCCATATTCCCTTTCATAGGCAGTGGTCACTGCTACCTACCACAGCTGTTATTTCCAGCCCAGGTTATGGAGTCAGCACCACCATCCTCCTCTGGTTGTTTCAAGAATACATAGCTTTTCTGGCATTGTCACACATATTTTTATGGGACCCAAGTCCCATAAAAGCAAAGGCCATGCACCCCATTATTCACTTTAATAGCATTTTTATCTCACAGGCCCAGACTCCAGCCTCACAGCACCTCTCCCCAGGTGAGGCAGGAGGTCTGCATACACAGGTCTGCACAGTGGTGAGGATGGAGGCTCCCCTCACTCAGCATGAGAGCAGAAAACCAGGGTGGGTACAGCTCCTCCCTACAGGACACCAGTTTTCCAGACAAACCCTGGAAATATCTGCAATTCCGTCCTTCCTGTAGGAAGCCTAAGCAGGGTTCTCCTGATGCCACAGGGGCTGAGCCCAGATTACAGCAGAGTCACGGTGAGTGTGGCCTCTGAGGGCAAAGCAGAGGCTTGTCAGTAACAGAAATCCCACCCACATCTAAGTGTTGGATCACTCTGGGCAGGCCATTTACAATTAGGTGTACAAGTGGTGAATTTGGCTGTCTCGAGTTGCAGCTGTCTTGAGAGACCAGAGACATGGCTTTAAAAGCCAGGGCATGTCCCTGCCATTGAAACCAATCATCTCTGTAGTTATTGTCTCTGCAGATCCTGTGAGATAAATACACAAAAATACTGCGTTTGCTTTGTTTTTCTTTAACTGTCAGCCATACAAGTTCTGCTTTATAATTGAGCATCAAGTCAAGTTCTTTCCTTCTTACTCATAAGTAACATTCAACAGGCCAAAACAGGCTACAGGGATGCCAAAAATATAACCCTTTGGAACTCGGTAAACAATTTTGTTGATACTGGTGAAAACAGACCAGGATCATTTTCTCTGAGCATATTGGCTCTTCAGAGGTAATGAGAGCCCATTTCTTTGAGTCACTGAACTCAACCATGAGTGCCAATGAGACAGGCTGAGCTGATGAATCTCAAGGTCCTTCCCTCATGTTCCAGTTTATTTTAACTCCTTCTAGAGTCTCCTAAGGAAAAGACTCTCGAAGACACTGAAGCAGCAAAGGACAAGTTGAGAAATAAAGTCCCTGTAATGTTCTTTTCTTCCTTGCCTAGATCAGTGCTAGACAAGCATAGGACTTTCTAAGCAGAAAGAAACTTCATAATCCCCTTTCCTTCTGTATCCTCACATTGTATGCAGCTATGGGTTTGTGAGGACTTTGAAACCCTGCTTTCTTCTAATCTTTTTTGTCTTGGTCCTTAATAACTCTGGAAGTAGATCACTAACAGCACAATTTGCTGGCTCTCCGTGTAAGTCCCACAGTGATGTCCAGGGTTTTGCCCAGTCACAGTCCCCAGTGCTGAGAAATTATGGAATTTGCAGTAAGTCAGCACTGCAGGAGAAAAGAGAGAACACCATGGAGGAATGGAAACAAATGGAGAGTGCAGAAAAGAAACATACAGAAAACAAATCAGGACAACTTAACATGGGTTAACTGCTGCATGGCTGGCATCTCTAAATCCAAGGAGAACTAGTTCAAGCACAAGAAAGGCAGCAAGCTTGCCCTGAGACCTGTGTGCACATACAGACATGGAGACATTATACAGGCAGTACAGAGAGCTCAAATGAAGGGGGAAAAATCCATATGCTACTGTGTGTAGGTGCATGTTCCATGGTGTGCAGCACCAACAGTTCTGGGAGTAGAAAATCACAATTCAGGCCTTGCATTATAACATAACAGGCTTAAAAACCTTAAGATTTTGAGCTATAAATAAAAATTTAAAAAAAAAAAAAAATTAAAAAACCCAAGCCAGGACAGTGAGCACCCTTTTGCTGAAATCCAGAAGTGCCAGAAGAAGGTGAGGATGAACAGAAGTGGTAGCTGAAGTTTGTCTGCCACCCATTGGTACCTGTGCTGGAGAACGCACACAAACCTGCTGGAGTGTCCTGCACAGGCAGCTCTGTGCCCAAACTGTCCTGACTGAAGGCTTTCTCTGGGGGCTGTAAACAAAGGACAAATTCAGAACAAACTGCAGCAAAAGGCTGATGGACTGCTGCCTGAGTGACCCATACAGAACGTAAGGAGCAGCCTTGTGGAGAATGGAAAGAAGAAGAAAGGGTGTGTAAGGGGTTTGATTTTTCCCCACCGAATCAAGATGGAAACAGTATATAGGTCTTCCTTCTCTTTGGCTACAGTACCTCTGGGATTGGTTTCAGTGGCTCATTACCCCAGGCTCCTGCTGCTTCATGGAGATCAATGTATCATTTAATAGGGAGAGGCTTTTCAGCTCTGGGAGATTTTTATCTGCTGATGGCTTCCATGATATTTATAGACATCTCCATCAGCATAACAGCAGGAAGCAATTCTCTAGGGGTCAAATTGGGTGGATTTCCCCTATTTAAAGTGCATTATAGATGCAGCTTTCTGTATAGGATTAACCACTTAACTCACTGAATCCCGAACATCGCCAGCCATTGTTCACAAAAACTGATGATCTCCACGGCTTAGTTGTGGGATGGTTGACTTGTTTTCAGCCTCAATTATCTTTTCAAATAATAAGGTCCTTTGTTAACCTCTGACTTGCTGAGCACTGTTTAGGCAGCCTGTTAAGTACTTCACAGCCCTCTTTTAACCCTATGATTCGGGCAGCTCTAGAGATTTAGTCCCATGATTGTCCTATTTCTGACCAGTCTGAATCTTCATGTGCCACGTGAATAGCAACACCAGAGAACCAGCTTTGATCACAGTGAGCTTAGGAAAATAAACCACGGTGGCTTGGAAGATCAGGGCAGAAACTACGTGCTTATTATACAAAGTGTTTTAATGCTCTCAGCCTAACTTTTGGTAATGATTTACAGAGCATGCTTCCCTACTAAGAGCATTTAGAGAGTCAGCTCCTTTGGGGATTTAGCATGCAGTGATTCTATCTCCTAAAATTATCCGACTATCTTTCTAGTATTGAATTTCTCCTTGTGAGCACACCTTTTGGAATCAGACAGCCTTGCAAGGGGAGCTCAGAATAGACATATTGTTCCAGCAGCCCAGAGTGCATTGGAAATGTGAACTGCTGTGAACTGCTGCTTAATCTGACACAGAAAGACGGATGTAGAGCCCTGACATGGACAAGTGTTCTTGAATACAAATTGGAGTTATTTAAGGTTTTGTTTCCAATCACCAGAGCTATCACAGTCATGCAGTCACCTCTGTCCATCCACTCTCCCTTTCAAATTCACTGTGACCTCCTCATGGCCTTATTTCACTTAACCTTGCTGTGTTTACAGTGACCTCCACCCTCATGACTTGGTTGTACTCCGGGTGCCAGGCTGACACACCAGCATACAGCTCTCTTACTCACAAAGACACTCCATGAGCAATGTAAGGGCAGCTGCTGTCTGTCCCTGAAAGCAAAAATTAAGTTCCAAATCCCTGGCAGAATCCACCCCATTTTCCATCCTTGAAGGTCTGGTCAGAGTTCATGCATGAATCTCATTTCCATTACTTTGCTCTTGAGTGATTTTATTTTGCTGGTGTACACAGCTGCAGTGTAGTCCTGCTCCTTTGCTTTACACTCATCCATTTCTTTTCATTCGGATATATCAGAACACTCCATAAATACAACCGAAATTACAAAACTAATGAGCCTTCTGTGAGGTAGGAAAGACAATGACCTTATCCTCTCTGGTTTATGAAAAGAGAAGTTCAGAGAAAAAAAAATATAGGAAAAAAAACTCTACTAAACTTTACATCCAAGATTACTCAGGACAAATTTAATGCTTGAAATGTACCTAACCAGGAAACTTACGTTTTAGCTAAATCAAGGCACTTGTGCAAGTCTATTAATTAATATAGTGACTACATAATGTAGTTCTTAATCATCTTAGAAACCCCTGGAGCAGCTTAAGGAGTCATTGTCAGGCTCCCCCCACCAGTGGCACTAATAGACCTTAAATGCCCTGACCAGCCTCACTGGGGGCTCTTATCCTGCCCAGTGACCTTGGGAAGGGAGGCTCCATTTAAGACCCTGGGCACCTAGCCCTGCCTTGAGCTACATTCACATCCCTGTCTCCATCTCCAGGGTGGATGCTGAAACTCTGTGCTAGTCCTGCTGCTTCTAGCAGGACAGTGGGGATTGACTGTGAACCTGATTCATCCCCTTCCTTGCCTGGCATCGCTGATGAAACCTGCCCACGCTGCTCAGGTCCTCTGGGTGTGAGCGTGTCCCACACAGGGAGGACACTGCCTGTCCTGGGCTCACTCACCCTTAGCATACAGCTTGTCTCCTGCTCTCTCTGCTCCCCAGCTCCCTCATCCCCACCACCACATCACCATTCATAATGGAAAAGATCTTGCCAACATTTGAGGGCAAAGCCAGGAAGCCACCGACATCCAAACCTGGCCCAGTGATGGTTTAAAAGCAGCACAGGGGCTGCCAAACACTAACAGCAGCCATGGCTTTCCTGCTCTCCAGATGAGCCACTGTTGATCCAGGCTGAGTAAGTTAAGTGTGAATGCCATCCTCAATTCCCCTGGCTACATCTGCTGAAGGATGGTGACAGTGGGAGACAGGAGAGTTACAGCCTGTAGTTCACTTGGATAAGTTAAAAATATAAATACAACTTGTCCCATCTGTGGTCTAGTTCCAAATTAATTACTGCTTAGTAGTTTTTCTGCAATGTTTCAAGCAAGTTCTTTCAGGCTGTCTACACTGAGTCATTTTTTGGAAATAATTTTTTTTGGATCTAACATTAAATGAGAAATTATTTCAGATTTGGTAATACAGACTGGGTTTTCAACTTCCTCCTTGAACAGGCATCTGGAACAAAAATGTGTCTAGAAAATTTTGGCTTGCCTTTTGAGTCTGCCTGGGCTCAGGCTGCTCTCATTGCTGAAAACCTCACTGAGAGACAAGGGCTGGATTCCTCTCGGGCTGCCCTTCCCCCAGTGCCAAGAAGTAACCACGTATGTCTAAGGCTACATAAACTAATTAGACATCTAATCCTACCTTTGTCTGCACCTGGTACTGCCAAGAAAGATGAGAAGGAGCAGCAAGTACGGGAGGTACAGAGGGAAAGGGAACATCAGCTCGTCAGGGAAACGAGGGCCAATACACTGCTTGAGACATTCATCTTACACATGCTGTAAGCACACCTCTCAAACCAGCAAGACCCTGAAATAGCACACAGATCTTCAAAAGGACGGGAGAAATCCTCCCAAAAGAAAGGTGCTGCACATTCTTTGACTACATAAAAAAAAAAACAAAACACGGATGCAGTTCATAAAAGAGCAATTACTTGTTAATTACTGTATCGAGTTGGTGAGCACAAACTTCAAGCAGGGGAGTTCTGCCCACCACAGCCAGAGGGGCACGCAGGGGATGCTCTCCATGAAACACAAGGCACAAAGGGTGCACCAGCAAACAGCCCCTTCCCTCGGGGGATTTCTCCCGTGGGCTCAGGCCCACGCAGTTCTGCAGCATTCCCGGCTTTCCTAAAGCAGCCTCGCATCACAACTTCTGTGAGCACCACAAGACCTGGCCAGACAAGAGCCGGGACCAGCAGGCTGAGATGCAAAAGAGTTTGTTAACTTCTGTGGTGTATCCCGAAATTTCCAGTTCAAGATGCAGAGGCTGCATTGCCTGCTTGTAGAGATAATTAGCACAGATCACAGTAAATGCGCATTCAGAACGAGGGACAGATGACTGACAGACACCGTGAGAAGAAATACTGAGACGTCAGGAAGTTAGGTTAAAAAACGAGAAGAACCATTTTCTCACATCACTTTGTTTGCCTTGTGGAACAAATAGTTCCAGGATTCAGACTGACAAACCTTCCTCCCAATCATGAGAGCACAAGGTTTGCTTTTGGAAACAGAGGAAAGGTGGTTGATTTTGGCAGGTTGGGCCTTGAGAAGAGGCATTAACTATTAGAGGGGCTGTGACTCTAAAGCCATGAGCACAGAGACGCCGTGCTAAGCAAACAGGATGTAATTGACCCACAGTGATGACAGACCTCAGTATTTTCTCACAGATAATAACCACCTGAAGAAAAGAAGATGCCTTAGGCCTCTAACCAAATTGGTCACCTTACAGCTATGAAATGCCCCACCCAGCACTAATTATGGCTATTATAACAGTAACAATTAAATCAAAGTAACTGCTGCTATTCTTTGACAGCTGCCTTGCCAAGGCTAGTATTATGTTTGATTACAAAGCAAAGAAAGGAACTTAATCAACTCAAAATTGCCCTTTATTTCTGAATGGTTTTGTTATTATCTGAGTAAAACTCAAGTTTTGACAAGTTATGAACACAACCCCGTGTTTCCAGTTTCCCAGTTTCCAGTGTTTACATCTTAAGCAGTGTTTGTGCATCTGTGATGAAGGTTAAAACAGAGATTTGCTCTTTCATGTTATGAGACACCCCCAGTTGGACTGTGGCTGTGAGTGCCCCTGTAGTTGTCTTGTCTGCCTGGTACAGTCCTTGCCTGTTGTTTACATAAGTTTGGTACAGCCAAAATCAGACATGAGTGCTTTTAAATACACTGACTGGGAACATCAGCAGGTGGGCTCAAAATCAGGTGAGTCTCCTCTAACCAGGTCTGGTTTTGAAACAAAAAATAGGTTTGATGCTGTGCATGCTCGGTGAGATAAGAAAGCATCACCATGGGCCATCTGTTCAAAGCACAGCCAGAGTGTTCACCTGCACACAGCCCCAGTGCAGACTGCCTGCCAGGAGCTAGGGAAGCCCTGAATCTGGGCTAATTGAAGGGATCTGCAGCCAGCCAGCTTCATATTTAATAGGGATTTACTGCTGATGGAAATTACCAGCGAATTACAGATTCCAGCACGTCATGGTCTCGCCGGAGTCAAACAAAAGCATTTGGTGATAAGAACAGAGCGCTGCACTCTGGGACCTGAGGTCTCCATGGACCTCATTGCTTTGTTAAAGTGTTTCTGATAAGCTATGTGGAGCTACAGAGCTCCACATCTTTCCTAGAAACTATGCTTTCCCCAGTTGTATTTATAATGCCGTTTATAATTTCCAGCTCTTCTGTTTGTTTTTATACGAGTGTAGGAGGGTTTCTTTCTCTTGAAATCAAATCATAGGGCCTCACCATTTCTAGCTCAAAGTCTCCCTAATGCTGCTAATCTCCTATTAACAGCCTACTGACACAGAAGAGACAACAGAAAAAGACTGATTGCCAGCCCTCTGGCCCTGTGACCGTGTGCCGGTCAGATCTGGATTAATAGTTGAGGCGATTTACCTCAGGAGGCCTTGTCACAGGTGCCTGTAACTCTAAACTCTCCTCGAACTGCCCGGCAGGAGAGGGAGGAGGGGAACCAGTAAATCCTCAGATGATGTACACACAAACAAAGCCCCGCTGAAACTCATTTTTCTTCTCCTACGCAAAACCAGGGTGACTGCAGGAAAAAAAACTTCTTGACTTCATATAATGAGCTGGGCATGGACATCCCACCCAGGACACAAAACCCACACTACCTGTCACTGACAGCAAGTTTGTTTAGCTTTTCTGAGTACTAGAAATTGTCATCCTGGAACGCAGGCAAACACGCTGCCTTCCTCCAGTGCTCGTGCAGCAGTGCAGATTGTCCTGCTGATTCAAGTACAAGAGGGACCCTTTCAGCTTTAAGAAAATTTAAGCTGCTCACATTCAAGGGAAGATGGAAAAACAGCATCATTCTTGTTTGGCAACACGTATCCATGTGACACTTGGGTTCGGCAGCCCAAACAGTCCCTCCAGGGCGGGACTGCACCTCCTACATCTGCAGCACTGTGCCGTGCCCACTGCGCTGCTCCATGACCCTACATAGTAGGAGGAGGGTGCTGGGATGACGGATGCAGCTGACCAGCTGCACTTGACGTCACCCAGCAGAAGAGTGTCCACACACAGCATCTGAGCTGCACCAGGAGCCTGCCTGACTGCCTGGGAGAGAAACAGAGGCAGGAGCTGACGCTGCCTGTGACCAGGTCAGCGGCCGAGGCTTCACGCGTGCCCGAGAATGGAGCTCAAGCATCTCTCATCTCCGCTAAGATAATTATATTTCAGAATCATTTCATTTCGCTTGTTAACAAATTGCCAGTAAAATAGGTAATTGTTCCTGGCCTGAAGTTAAACAATCCTGTTACTGAGTGTTTTTTGCGGGTCAGAGAGCTGCAAGAGGTTTAGCCTTCAAGGCACCACACTGTCCCCTCTAGGAAGAGGGGTGAAGTACAAAAACATTCTACCATGCCTTACAGAGAAATTAATTTAACCTGTAATTATTGTTATTACAATGCTGCTTGTCCATCTTGGCTTCTTACGCAACCACACACCGCAACTCATACAGATCTGCTGTTCAGAGCAACTCCTACCTCTCCCTGAGCCTTCCCGGCCTCTAACATAACTGTATCAATGTTGCAGCTCGCTATCTTTCCATAGGTTTTTATTCGCAAGGAGCACCTGCAGGGAAGCAGGCTCTGGCCCACTCCTCCAGCACAGCTGCTCCCGCTGCTCACTCCCCCACCTGAAACAACAGCCCCGTTCCAAAAGCTGCCTCCATGAGCACAGCACCTAATTCAAACATCACCTGAGCACTGCTGGGCTGCCCTTCTAGGGGACAGAACATTATTGGCTGCTCCCCATGAGAGAAATCCTTGAACAGCATCTTTGCATAAAGCAAGCTTACCTTGTTTTTGTGCTGTCTCACTCCTTTTCTGAGTCTCAGTGAGGAGCATCCAGCCAGTGTGAGTCTCTTTCAAAATTGATTCCTTATCCATATTTGGGAATTTGTGCTGGGCACTAGCTGGTACGAGGCACGTTCTTCCCACAGAGCACTTTGGGACTTGTAGTTCCCAAAAAGGAATGTTGTTTTTCCAAATTGCAAGCGCCAAGCAACCGAAACAGAAGTCTGAAACGCCTTTACCTCTGCCTTTGCTTGCTGCTGGGCCTTTCCTTTCTCAATATTTCTGTGCAGTGGTTTCGCCTTAGCCAGCCCCAATCCTTCAGGAACCTCTTCCACAGTTAAGGGCAGTGTGCCAACCCCTGGACGCACCGCTCTGTAAAAGCTGCTGCTGCAGAGTGCTCCTGCTGCTGCCGTGAGGGGCAGGTACGTGGTGCTGCCTCCTGGAAACAGCTACCTAGAAGAAGAGAGCTGTGATGAAGTTTTTAATCATATTCGCCACACTGAAGTGGCATAGAAATTCCCCTTTAAAAGACGTGTTTCACTCTTTGGCATGTTTTGCATTCGATCATTTGATTTTTTAATTAAAAAATTATAGTAGGAAGACAGATAAATGTGTCAATTGTTAAAAAAGGTTACAAGATAAATCAATCCTGTCTTTCCTGCGGAGATCCATTTTTGAAGAGCGTTCGCACTGACTGCCGTAATTACCTTGTAACCAAGACACCCTGTTGTTTTTAGATAACAACTGAAGGAGAACGTGAATCGCTGCCTGCCGGGTACTGCTGGAGACACTGTTATTACGCCCGAACTCTATTAACAGCGTAATGTGCTTAAAACTGCGGGCACGGGGTGCCTGAGGAGAGGTGCCCGGAGGAAGAGGCGGCCGGGAGCGGAGAGCATCCATCACCCCCTCTCTCCCTTTAGCACCGCTCTCCCTTTAGCTCCTTCTCCCGGCTCCCGGCGGGGTGAGGAGAGCCGCAGGCTCGGCTGCGACACACTCGGGGCTGGGCTGACGCCCGGCGGCCGCGGGGAGAACAGCCGAGACGGGCACAGCGCCGGCTCGGCCCCTTTTCCTCGGCAGCCACACGAGGGAGAAGCTGCTGATGGAAGGGTGTTTTGGCAGGGACGGGCACCGATCGCGGTCCCACAGCTGCGGCCGCAGCCTCTCGGAGCGAGGCCCCGCTTTCCGCCGCTAATCCCCGCAGAGTCACAGAGCATAGCAGGGGTTAGGTCGGAAGGGACCACAGTGGGTTATATGGTCCCACCTCCCTGCTCTGCAGGGTCACTGCAGACCACACGGCGCAGGATTGCATCCAGAGTCTGGAATATCTCCATAAAGGGAGACTCCACACCTCCTCTGGGCAATCTGTTTTTCAGTGAATGGTCACCGCACAGGAAAGCTTTTCCTCGTGCCTAGGTGGAACTTCTCGTGCATCAGTTTCTGCCCGTTGCC